>JAATLQ010037538.1:0-56717 GCA_013421005.1 Heliconius erato x Heliconius himera | reverse complement strand
TCAATATTATAATATGGATCAAAGATCCACAATATGTGTCGCTCCTACACATATATTGCCTTTATAAGAAATTCGATCCTAAAAGATCGTGCCATGATAGACTTCAAATTATCACATTATATTTATTATACATTTGGTACGAGTCTTTATGTGCATCATATTCATTTGTACCGTAGTACTTAATAGTTCGACTCGACCGCTGCCTTCCGAGCATCACCACCACCTATATATACGGAACGGCGGTCGCGACACTCGGGACGAGAATACACGAACTCGTCTCGATTAATATTTTATTCAAAATATATAGTTTGTATTATTCATAATTAACTATGTTATTTATTTGTATTGCCATGCATATTTTATTTTATTTATTTATTTATTTTTAACTTATACCATAGGTACATACTGTTACATAGTGACTAAGAAAAACATAATTAACATAACTAGTTTAGTAAGGACTTTTCTAACGTCCTTTAAAATATACGTACAAATAGGTATATGCTATAGCCAAACGTTGAAAAACTGATATTCTTAAATATACCACATACTCATACTTTTGATATGCAAATATCCAGTCATAATCTAAATCTATATCTAGTATATGTAAAATCTATTATCAAACGAAAAAAAAACTATTAAAATTAAACTATCGCAATTAACTAAACATGAGATAATAAAAAGTAAAAAAAAAATGGGTAAGTTTTGCTAGAATGGCATTTTTATACGAGTATATAATGTATAGTATCACTGATAATTTTTGCTCCTCTATGGTTGTTTGATTTTTTTCTACTTCAACAAAATTACTTTTAAGGCCATGTCCATGTAATCAACCTGCTAATTTTATGAAGCTGAATAGTTTGTTTGGTTAAATACGGTAATCTCAGAAACTACTGATTATAACTACTAGGTACTTGTGTATTTATTGAGGGAGGCTATAGGTTGTATTACATTGTGTTAATCGTTTTTTTTATACTTATAATCTCCATTACTTATAATATGGAGACTTTTCTAGACTACTCATTCATACTAGTTCTTGCTTGCATGTCTTTCATACGCTTACTGTACCAGCCACTCAGAGTTACCTCAGACACTTATTTGATATACGGATACGTCTTGATTATTAAAATTTGACAACGGGAGCAAAGTCGCAGATCAAAACTAGTTTCACATAACCTATTTTGACATTTTTTGCGTTATATTTTAAATTTCTAGGCAATTTCATAAAAGTCAAAAGTTCAGCGTATGACTATAACATATGTATGTATATGTACTTTAAAGAATGTTTGTATAAGTATATAAATATCCATTCAAGTTACGCAGTTTACCGACCGATACCGTTGCCTACCTGAGAATGAGTCACTGACGACGCCCACGGACGTGACGGTACAGTGCTATGCATAAATAAAAAATAATAATAATAAGAATGTTTTGCAGCAGCAGCTTCACGCTCTTTCCTGCATAACAGGATAGGGAGCCAAAATTTAAAGCACTCCCTTCCCCACTTTACACCAATCTATTTTTTTTGAAGTTCACATAGTATTATTATATCATATAATATATTATAATTGCTAATATTCTTAAATAATACTGTTAAACGAGATACATAAGTATGGGAATCCCCTTGAACATACTTTAACAACACTTCAATATGTAAACAATTCTATTTTACTTTTTATCATGAGTCTGTTTTTTATTACATTTTAATATACCTTCTTCAAGACCATTTTTCCATATTTTACCGTAATGGGCGCTTAAATGCACTTATACCATAAACAGGTTATGTAGGTGTTACAACGTTTTGCTGTGGTCCTTTGGAATTAGTATATTGGGTTACATTAAATAAATTAATATAACTAAACATCGATAAGTATTATATATTAGGTATAATGAAAAAAACGATCCTACTTGATCGAGCAGTTCCTGAGATTAGCGCGTTCAATTTTCTAGACCTTTACGTATCGAGCGAAACTAAACGCCGCGCTTTGTTTACCAGAGCAAAGAAACTAAAATAATTCCTTTCCCCAAATGAGAATTGAACCCACAACCGTCACTTTTACAGTCAGACGCAGTGCAGCTGCACAATGATGGCCTCAAATATTATTATTGTATAGCTAATTGTCGTCACGACTGTACGTTTAAGTAAATCGACGCGTATGACCAGGTCCACGTGTATAATAATAAATGTAAAGGGTTTCTCCATTAACTGTATGTAGAAAGCTAATTATAACAGAATCTTACGGATTATTACTTACAGCTTATTGATTGTCGTTTTTTTAAAAATATATTTAAAGTATAAAAGTGTTTGAGGCCTGTCGTAGCACATGGGCATAAACGTATGTGAACAAAGTGACAGGTTGTGGGTTCAATTTCCATTTGAGGTAATGAATTATTTAAATCAGAAATAAATAAATAAATCAACTTCACACTGTATCCCGCACACAGCAGGGTAGGCAGAGGGAACTTAGTGTTAAGACACTCCGTTCCCCACTTTCTGCCGAATTATATTGAAATATTTAATATGGCTATTTTCATCGCTCTGGTATCGAGGCAAAACGAGCCGTTAAGGCCACAACACGCAATGTCTCCAGATCTCAGCGGAAAGTCGGAGCAGAGTGTCTTACACTAGGCTTCTTCTGCCTACCTGCAGGATACAGCGTGGAAAAAAATCTATTTTTTTTAGCTACAATTATTTTTTTTTATTTATAATATTACTTAAATAATATATACGAGTATATATGTAAACAATTCCATTTGAATTACATGCAATATAGTTCCATTATATTATTAAAAAATAATTAAATTTCTCTCTTTCACATTGAAAAATAGCATGTTTATTTTGGATATTTCTTAGCAGAACAGCTTTCTGAGCCGACGGTAGTTTTATTTTCACTCGTCGATTCAAAAGTGCATGTAAAAGTCTGTGATTACAAAATATTTTAAATTTTGAATATAAATCATAACCTTATATTAATAATATCTATAGCTCTAATTTACTCTTTTTCGAAGCAGTCGTGGCGCATCGGCACATCGTGTGAATATAAGCGTGATTATTGTAGGTTTGATTCTCAATCATCAGCATATGGTAGGCAGAGGGAACTTAGTGTTGAGACACTCCGGTCACCACGCACCGCTTAATAATCAACATTTCGTATTCACAGGCACAACTGAAAGCCGCGGAATGTCTTGTTACCAGAGCGAGGAAATGAAATAATTAATTTCCCCCCCCAATCGGAATCAAACTCACAACCGTCGTTTTCACAATCAGACTTACTCAGGCTTTTTATTTGTATTTATATATACTGTTTATTATATTTACAATGCAAAAATGAATAAATTGAATCAAAATACGAATACCTGCCTAATCTTATACCCGTTATAAATGTTTTGAAAGCCATTTAAAATTATACCTTTTGTTTATATAAAATAAGGTATAAAATTGTAAATTAATGTTAAAAGCTGTTTGTTTGTTGGCTTACTATATTGAACTGTGAACATGTGTGACTAGGGTGACCATGTTCAAATTATATATTAATTATTAGCTTTTATTTTTTCAATGAATAATTATTTTGAATAGTGTTTTTTTTTAAATATGATTTTTGTATCGAACGGAGATAACGGAAATTGGAAAAAAAATAGGTAGTAATGTAAATAGTTTCAACGTGATGTATTTAGATATAGCATCTTGTGTGTGATAATTGTATGTTATAATATTTAATTTTCAATATGTATGTTTTGATTTTATTAATAGCGTAAAATTCTTTTAAATTGTAGACTGATCTTCGTATTATATCTCCTTTAATAGACTACTAGGAACATTTCCCACCTTACCATTCAAATAAATCTTTAAAATATTTTAGAATTCTAAATCTTATCCCTCAAAAGTTTAATTTTTATATTATATTTTTAGGAATATGTGATTTATATATAAAAATAATGGGAGAAGGAAAATTCATACAACATATATCATACAGAAAACAAACTAACTCCAAACTATTCTTGGTCATTTCATTGGACAGTTCAAAAAACTGAAACATTTTAAAATTATGATTTAATGATTTTTACGTATATTTATCTCACTCATGATGATGAATGATGAAGATACTAAAAATAGCTATACACCTTCTGTTTAAAATATAAATTAGAAATTAAATGTTTAACAAAACAAAATTTATTAACTAAAACTCTAAAACTACTATAAGCATTAAAGGTAACATCATAACCTTTATTAATACTACCTATAATTTTATACTCTTAGTTATAAAATAAATACATACATTTTATAATAATTTATAGGAAAATAAAGATAAACTAATGCATATGTACTCTACACTGTATAAGTGGACGAGGCTGTGTTCAGTCATCGGCCGGCCGATGAAGGCGGCGACTGGCTGTGTCACTTTATAATAGAAAAAACACACGATTTTGATTGAAAACTTTAACTAAATAATAACTAAGTGAAACAACGGTAAGTTAAAATTATTTTATTTAACAAAAGTGCTTATTAATAGTTATTAAATAAGTTATTTTCTTAAAGTTTACAGTAAAAACAATATTTAGTCATGATTATCTTTTAAAGAACTTTCTCTTGTGTCTATTTTGAACGTGTATTGAAGTAAACATCGTATTATTTGTGACGTATTGTACTGTGATCTCTATTATAAATACATTAAAATAAATATAATTTTTAGTTAAATAATTAATAATATTTAATAATAATAATTAACTAGAGTTTTGACGAAGGAAATAATTATTGATGGTCTTTTATAATTGATTTAAAATTAGACATGGATGTTGTATGCTGTGTTTCACGCGTATTCCCGCATAGTAGGTTAAGCGGAGGTGACATAGTGTTAAGACAGTTCCTTACTTACCGACCGATTATTAAGACATTGCGTGTTGAGATGCATAACTCAGTGCCGTGTTTTGTCTACCCTCGCTATCGCGAATATTATTCGTGCTTATAATCTATAGAACTTAAAGTCAGAAGCCGTTCCACTGCACCACTAAGGCCTGGTAGGCCTCATATAGCATTTTTTATATTGCTTATTTTATGAAATAAAGCGTAATTTTACAAAATATAAAAACTGGCCAGGTGTGAGGCGCACTTTCGTACAAAGAGTTCCGTAGCAATATCTATAAAAACGCGAAAAAATCACGTTTGTTTTATAGGAGCAATCTTAAATACTTATTTTATTCTATTTGTTTAGTATTTATTGTTATAAAGGCAATAGAAATACATGATTTTTCTATTTTTCATGGTTCATGAGATACAGCCTAATGACAGACGGACAGACATGTTGATGGACTGACGGAAAACGGAAGGCGTTGTACCCTTTTAGTTCAAAACTCTAAAAATATTATTTTGTTATGTTAAAATTTATCTATATTTAGATAAATGTATGTATATACAAGAATGTGTATTTTGACCTCTGACATATTATAAGTTCAATCATCACGCAATACCGTTATGTGTATTACCTACTAATATCCGTCAATTGTGATTTATCTACGAACAGTTTTTTTTATATTAGCTTTACTGGGGCCAGTCGTGGCGCAGGGGCACAAAGTGTGACTGCAAAATCGTCTGGTTGTGGGTTCGATCACCACTCGAGGAGATGAAATATTTATTTATATTGATATTTCCATTTTCTTCGCTCCATGTCGGGGCAAAGCGCGGCGTTGAGTTCCGCTTAAAATAAAGTTTTGAATTAATTACATTTTAAAAAAATTAAATTAAATCAGCTTCACGTTGTATCCCGCACACAGCAGGGTAGACAAAGGGAACCTAGTGTTAAGACATTCCGTTCCCCACTTTCTGCCGAATTCTGGAGGCATTACGTGTTGAGTGGCAGAACTCAACGCCGCGCTTAACCTCGCCACCTGAGCGAAGAAATGAAAATATAAATTTAAGTAAATATTTCATCTCCTCGAGTGGGGATCGAACCCACAACCAATCGGTTTTACAGTCACACCTTGTGCCGCTGCGCCACGACTGGCCTCACCTCACCTCACCTCATTATCATTAATCTATAATATAAAAATAAGTTAAAGCGAACGAAGCGGCGCTTGAATCATAAAATAAATTAATTAACTAATAGATGTCATGGTAAAAACGATAAAAAATAATTAAGATTAACAAAATATTCTCTGCTTTACTATAACCCAAATTTTATGGAAACAGATTCAATTTCCGCGTTACGATAGCCACAAATGACTTACTGACTAGTAAATCATGTTTTTTTTTATTATTATTATTATTTTAAATTCAAGCTTAATCTTAAACACAGCAGAGGCAGAAGGAACCTATAGGCAGAGGGAACCTGGAAACCTAGTATTAAAATATTAAGACATTCTCGTTCTCCACTTTCTACCGAATTGTTACAGCAATGCGGCTTGAGTGGTGGAACTGAACGGCGCCCCTTGCCTCGAAAGGGCGAGCACAGACATGAAAATGGTAAATAGCTAGCTAGTGAAAATGAACCCACAACCGTCGTGTTTACAGTCGCAGGCTTGTTCTCAGCCACGACGGCCTCAATATTTTTTACATCTATGAGTACTACAGTATAGCAGCAGTCGACAGACAGCGTCTGACTATATACATGATAATTGTGTGTTCGATTTCTACTCGAGAGAATGATTATATTTTAATTACCCTATTTTAATTGATAGACAAAGCGCGGCGTGAGGTCCCATCACGCAATGTCTTGAAAATTGGGCGGAAAATGAGGAACGGAGTGTCCTAACACTAGATTTTCTCTAACTATCTTGCCATACGGGAAAGAGCACGAAGCTCTCAATTACAAAATCGATAAGGAAAATACGTCAATGGCATTTACTATAATTTACGTTTTTATAACCTTTTTTTCTTTGAATTATTAGGTAGGTAGGTTGAAAATGTTGTTTTAAAATATCAAAAAATCTGATAGCAACACGGAAACCATAACTTTACAAAGCAATTATATGTGACAATTTTAAGAATCTTATCTCCTTCATGCGAACATTTACGTATTTATCTACATACTTAAGTGTTTTAAATGTCTAGACAATGAAGAAACGTACTGATTTGCAATAAGGATAACATAATATTTTAGTTTAAATATCAAATTTACTGAGGTTTTAGTTTCTTTAAATTAAAAAATGCAATTATTATTAATTAAGAATATTTACATTATTAAAAATAATTTTAAAGAATTTCTCTAATGCAATCTACATAATAGATAAATATATCAAGAGACAAAAGGACGGATGACAAACATATAAACAGACGGACAACAATATTTTTTCTGAGCTACAAAACCTAAAAACTGCGAAAAATATTGAAATTAAAGAAATATTTAGATTTCTTAAGAGGTAATTATTAGTATTTGGCAATATTATTTAAAGTATTTTATAAAAATAGCATATATATAGGTAAATACAGTGGCACAAAATGTGACTGTAAAACCCATTGCTTGTGGGTTCGATCCCCACTCGAAGTGTCGAGGCAAAGCGCGGCGTTGAGTTCTGCCACTCAACACGCAATGTCTCCAGAATTCGGCAGAAAGTGTGGAACGGAGTGTCTCACCACTTGGTTCCCTCTGCCTACCCTATTGTATGCGGGATACAACGTGAAGCTAATTTATTTTTTTTTATTTTTATATAGGTAATTAGTAATTACAATAATATTAAACAAAGTCGTCACGTCTGTCCTCATTTTGCATTTTCTGCTTATATCTCGTAACTTTTAAGTATGCGACGGATGTTCTTTTTTGTTTGGTCATCTTTTGTGTAAAAAATAACGAAATATATTGTTTCTTGGTATAGAAAAAAATATATTTTATTTTTACTCTGAATTTGGACTTGTTAAATGTTAGCTTACCGCCGCTGTTTGTTTAACGCATTGAATATTATAAAATTGAAATGAAAAAAAAAATCCGTAAGACGGAACTCAACGCTGCCGCGCAGTGAAAATAAATTGGTTTCTCGAGTTGGTATCGAACTCACAACCAATGTGAACGGAACGGAAACGGCTTAATTTCATTTATCAGGTACACGCTGTATCCCGCTCATAGCAGTGTAGACAAAGGGAATCTATTGTGAAAACACTCCAATCCACTCATCGAATTTTCGAAGCATTGCGTGGTGAGTGGCTGAACTCAACGCCGCGCTTTTACAGCCAGTGTGAATTAATCAAAATATATATTTAAATAATAACGCATTCCCCGAATCGGAATCCAACCTACAACGGTCCCGTTACAGTCACACATTTAAAAAAAGAAACAAGTTGCTTCAATCCTATAAAAAGCTCACATACAAATGCATTTGTATCTATTTATACAGCATACAACGACATTGACACTATCCTGGAACCTTGACTTTAAGTACAGCAAGTGCTCTGACCTAGACATTCTTACTAGATGTAGAATTATCAGCTTTTAATATCTTCGAAATGTTTTTTTTAATCCTTCCATTTTTATTTCTATGAATACAATATATTTTTTTCGCATAAACAAAAGCCCCAATTTGAGAGCTTATGTTATGTTCGGTGGCGTAACATAACGCCACTATGCAATATTTTTGTTTTACTGTATTGGGAAAATAAAAATTACGTATCTTTACGTTTATACCAATTTCTGTAAAATAAGGGTGTAATCTAGTATGAGTATCTAGTGTCAAGATATTTCGTTCTCCGCTGTAAGAATTCGTGAATTTCGGAACTCAACAATACGTTTTGGAAATGAAAATACGAGTATTATCTTTAAATTTTTTTACTTAATACTAACTAAACTAACTGCTAAAACTTTAATTTTTTTTCTTAATGATAATATTTTTAAAAAATATGTATATCTATTTATTATAATCGTAACAAACAAACGTACATTCACATTTATAATATTAGTATGGTGATAAACTAGTTACAAAAAGAATCATCTTGTGGTATTCCACATAACCTTGCGGTTAGATAAGTTATTAGATTGTAAGACAGGACCGTATATATAAATCGCTCTCAAGTCTGAGATCGAACTTGAGGTGCCGTTTTTATTAATAGATATCGCAAGATCTTGTCTTGTCGCGTCTCAGACTTGAGAGCGGTTCATGAATAAGGGACTGTCAAGTTGTCAACCCTTCTGACCTAACTAACATGCATCTTGAAATTATTGAACCCGTTGACCGTTGTTTCTTAATACCAATTTTATATTTGTATCTTTTTATGAATTTATCATAATAACAATATTTCTTTGTATTAAGTAAATAGAAACAATATCTTTAAAGTCTCTACATGTGCAGTAGCACAGCTTCTCGCTGTAAACACGATTATTTTAAAATTGATCAGAATGTGGAAAACGGAGTTTTTATCAGTTTTCCTCTGCGTATCCTGCTGTATCACGCTCTATCCCGCACATAGCAATGACTCTTTATAGGATCACTTTTGGTGTTCGCCCGAATGTATCCGTGTGGAGGTATCAAACTGAAATTTATATCAAATATCCAGGTTCACGTTTCTTAATTCTGTATAGACAACATAACAAAAAAAATATAAAACTTAAGGTCTTTGAACTCAAATATGACCATTTCTCACTAAGCAGGTTTACTATATGGCGAGTGTCGTCCAGAAACTGAAATTTGAGTTAAATTAGCCCACAAAAAAAAGTATAGACGTGACTTTTTTGTTACTACTACCTTCAATTTGATACATCAATGCACTTTACCAAGAATGTCTCGAAAAAAGTTAGACCGAAATTTCCGGGTAATTAACATTTATAAGATATTAAATATAAAAGTATTTATTAATTAAAAATATGGAATTCAAAGAGTGCAAATAAATTCTTAACCGATTTCATCATAGTGTGATGACTCAAAGGCTTACGTTCCAACGCCAACTAGACGAACTGGTTCCATTGACGAAAGTGCGGCGCCGTCCATCTAAGGCTCGTGAGTATTGGAAGCTAGGCGAAAGCTATATTACTTATTTTTTTTTAATAATTAGGATTTAGACATAATTTAAAATTTTTAAGCTAATGCGCCCCTCATATTCTAAATACATAAATTAGTAAAAGATAAATCGGAAAAATTAATATTGTTAGAAATCGGAAGCGGTTATAGTTTTTAAAAAAACACACATCGTCCATATGTTTCTAAACTATTTGGAAATGGATACTACGTAATTACTACGTATCACCTAATAACAATACTTCACACTAGTTTCCTTCCAATAGGGGCCGTTGCCGACAAGCAATAGCCACCGACTGACACAATTCCACTGCTTTAATCATCTTTTTCACCTAAATCTACCCTCTTTTACACGAGTACGCTAACAATATCGTTATTACGAATAGGAATATTTAACGGCGTGTCAAAATAAGTCATTGCTTGGGGAACAGACTCTCTTCACACTAGGTTCCCTCTGCTTACCTTTGTAGAAGCGGGATACAGAGTGAAACTAAAAAAAATATAAACCGAGTAAGATAAAATTTTAAGTTACAATTATTATGTAGGTACTCAGGTATCCCAAAGCCACTAATCATTTTTACGGTATAAGATATTTTCAAATTAATTATATTAGTAATACCATATACTTGTCATATTTTTGTGTTTCAATTTACATATAAAAAATGTTCAATTTTACGTTATAAAAAATTACAAAATCTTACTAATACTCAGTTTTAATATCAAAAGCTGCTATTCACGCTCAAATATGCAAAATATCATAATAACATATCCCTAATAAAATATATTATGTATAAGTAGTTACAAAAAAACATATTTTTCTTAATAATTAAAAGTAAAGGATGTAGTTTATGTATACCTACATGTATTATTATCATTTATTTATTTATTTATTTTTTCTACTTGAATATATATTTAATGTATATATGTATATTATATGTATATGTATTATATATGTTCGATATGTATTGTATGCGTATGTATATATATATTAAGTTTATTCACGTCGCTTTGCACCACATTATGCCCTCACTTTTAGATGTATCCTATCTTCAGATTGGTTGCCTGGAAGAGATCACTTTTAGTGATAAGGCCGCCTTTGTGCATATTATATTCTAAAAACTGATGTAATCAATCCTATATAAGTGTGCAATAAAGACTTTTTATCTTATCTTATCTTACAAGCATCTAAAAATATATGTTTATACAGCAATAATCATATCCTTACAAAAATTATTTGCTATAAAACCGCTTTTAATATTATAGCTTGCTGTGAAAAACAAAGTTGAACTTTTATGACAGCTTGCAAAGCTGTATTATAAAAATAAAATGGTCGAACCTTAACAGGACATCGACATCGCATACCATACCTGGGAACCGGTTCTGCAATAGATAATTTTGCTATACGACTCCTTGTGTACTAGGTTCCTTACCCTTCATTAAAAATAAAATGCAAAAAACAAAATCTTTAGATAAAACGTGAGAAAATAATTTATTTATATTTTTTTTGAACAAGTTTGGAACAGTGGAGAGTATGTGACTGTACAGGTGATGGTTGTGGATTTGATTTTAACTCAAAGGAATGGTTTTATTTAAAGTTTTGTTTCATGCTTTGATAGGTTGTGGAATGGTTGAACTACATATACCATAATGTATAAGTACCTAAATATTTAGATAATAAATATAATTAAAATACGTATTTTTAGATATTGTTATTACTATATTCAATAATTATTATTATTTATCGGAGCAGTTGATTCTGTTACTCAGTGACTACATAAAATTATAGAGTGACGCAGGACAAGTATTAAGTTTCGGCACGGCTGAAGGTTCGGCCATTTTTTTTCTGAAACCGAAACTATGGCCGAAACTGCCATTTTTGTCGAAACTGGTCGGAACCGAAACTTCGGTCGGTCACTAAAAATCTAGCTTCTTAGTCCACGTACTCAAAAGATACTAGTAATTATTGAACATTCTTGCTGTATTTTTTATCAAAATTCTAAATTTTTTTTTCGAGAAATTATGAGGCCATAGATCTTAGTAGGTACATAGATTTACTTTTAACTCGATATCTCCAAGTGTTCTTGAGATAAAGGCTCTTGACAGATAAACAGACAGACAGACAACAAAGTGATCTTATAAAGGTTCCTTTGTTACTTAAAAGGTACGGAACCCTAAAAAAGTAGTACAAAAAATGAAAACTTATAGGTATTTCAAAGAAAATAAATATATTAACTTATATTTGTTATTGAAGAAAGACAGAATGCAGGGTCAGTGTAAATGATATTACACATAATAATGGTATATTAGAAAAAATAAATGAGGTCGTATATTTAGTAGAGGTGGAAGATATGAAATGATGTGGAAAGGTGTATTGAAAGATGTGATGAAAGAATCGCAAAAAAGATTTCTATGGTACAAATGAGTGTTAAGAGAGGCAGTTGAAGACCTCGGTTGACCTTTGAAAACACAGTGTCAATGATACTAGAGAGAGGTCACGAAATTTGGACCCTCCAGAGGACATGTATGAAGAGGGTGATGACTCTGGAGGAGGCGAAAGAGCGCAAACTTAAGTTTGTCATCTTTACGTTGTACTTCCCGTTGGCCGACAACCCTGAAATTCGTATAGAACTCTCTATGGACGAGTCCGACTCGCACTGATCGGCTATTATTTGTAAATTATCCATAACGTGAAAATAATTGATTATGCTTGCTTCATAGAGAATATTTGTTAACCGCGCCTCTCGTTTAATATATGGTATTGACTTATTGATTTATTACGAGGCTTAACAACACTGTGACGCAGTTAAAAAGGAATAAATTGTATGAGACACCTATGCATTAAATATTTCTGTTTTCGTACTTCCGGAAAACAAAACACGGTGTTAATTCCTCCCAATCTACATTTTCAAAATTAACAGAAAGTAAAAAACGGAGTGTCTTAACACTACTAAAAAATAATTTTACCGACACGCTGTATCCAGTAGGCAGAGGGAACTAGGTAGCCTAGCGTTGAGATACTCCGTTCCTCATTTTCCATGAAGTTCTCAATTGCATTGCTTCTTCAATGCACATGCACTTTGCCTCGTTACCAGAGCGAGGAAATGAAAATATCAAATATTTCAATACCTCGAGTGGAAATCGAATCCACAACGCACGCGTGTACCCCTACGTCACGACGGCCTCGATACTAACATGCATACTTACTTATATATACATATGTAAACAAATGTTCGCAAAGCAAAGCTGACTTAGACCTTGTAGCATCGTTTCGGCTCGACGCACACCGTCAACTGTATATGGGATTGTTATTTTGTTTCACTTAAACATAACCTTAGTAAACCATAGATTAGTTAAAATATAAGTTTTCGCTTCTTCAAGGACGGAGTGTTGTAGCTTGGTTCTCTCTGCCTTGTTATATACGAGAAACGCATGAACATAAAAAAGTAGTATATAGAATGCGAATATCACTGAAATAATATCATTTTAGGATTCCGTATTTCACAAAAAAAAACGGAACCCTTATAGGATCACTTTGTTGTCCGTTTATCCATCTGTCAAAAGCATTTATCTTAAGATCGCGTGGATTTATTGATCTGTAATTAATATTAATTATTTACGTCTACGGTCCCTTGGAGCAAAGAAATAATCAAGTGTATCCAAAAGTCTACGTAATCAAAAGATACGAGCGTTTATGCATCAGATTGCCGCGTAATCATAACCTATAGGGTACTTCCCGTGGCCTACAATTATTAACTTTGGCGAGAAGTTAGAACTTTCAGTACTGTTAAGGATAAATCTAAAAAGTTAAAATTTATACATATTTCACAGAAAAAATCTTTACAAACATATAACTATAATTTTTTCATGCAAAATGAATGCATACTTTCGCAAACTTCAGTTTGTCAACTTTTATGAATTATTTTTTTTTATAAATTACCTTTTACATCCTGAAATTGGTACGAAACCCTCGGTATGCGAGTTCGATTCGCATTTAACAGCATTACGAATCGAATCGTGTATCGTACGGGAATTATTTTTACTTCCCCCGTCTTGGACTCGCAATAGTGAGTGTCTTAATCTGATTCCTTCTTCCTATTGTAAAATAAAAAAAAGGATACCATACCTAAAATGTTGACAGAATGTCATATATTTATTGTGCCACAGATAAATAAATATACCCGATTTTTATTTTATAAATATGCAAACTTTTTTATTAAGTAAATCAACTTGACAATTATGTCATATTAAATTATTGAGATTTTGATATCAGTTTAGGATCCATTACTTTTAGTAATAGGTATATAATATTTTTTGATTGTGTATATTTTTATATATTTATTATATATTTTTTTCTATAATTAATAATTATACTGTGATATATTTTTTTATGGTGTATATATTTAAAAACCATGTGTTATCTACGGTTAATGGATACCGAAGTAGCTATCTTTTCACTGATATTTTCATTTTCGTATTGCCATCTTTACAGTACCTTTCCTTTAAAAAAATTGCAATATACATTTTTATTCTTTTTTTTTTGTAGGCAGATGGTACCTTCTGTTAAGACGCTCTGTTATCCGTGCTTCGCTCTGGTGTCGAGGCAAAGTGCCACGTTGAGTTCCTTCAATCAATATACTTAACACTATGTTCCCAGGATCCCTCTGTCGTACTACGCGCGGGAAAAGCGTGAAGCTGAAAAAAAGAATAATATATTCAAGAAAATAATTAAATAAATATAATTTCCAGACGATGTTGAAGATAGGCGGTGGCGCGGCGCTAGTCGCGGCCATAGTAGCCGTTTTCGTAGTGGCTACTCAAGGGAGGGACCCCGACTTAGAAGCTTTAGAACAAGAAGGTAGAGAATACATTTTGCATTTGGACAAAATGGCTGGCCTCAGGAAGAATAAAGCAAGCCTTGCAGAATGGGCGTACACATCGAATATAACAGAGGAGAATGAGGAGAAACGGGTATGTGGAGTGTTTTATACTTTGTGTTTTTTTTGTCATATACGTAATTAATTAGAAAGATCTATTAGGAAGTGGGTAGGATAGGATAAGAAATGTAAATCTTGGCAAAATCTAATGCCGTGCTTTGTCTAACTAAGAATACTACTATAAGAAAATAAAAGATTTTTACGTTAACTCATGTATTACTCATACTTTAATTAAAAAATCATTAAATATGTAGCATACCTATACAAATACATATTTCTACAGATTATTGGACAGAAATATTAATGAAAAAACAAAAAACATTAAAAATACCAGAAAAAAGCCAAACTAAGTAAACTTGACATTTAATTTTTTAATGCTAAGTTTTAAAAATATTTATTGTTGACTTATATTATATTAATTGTCAATAAGAAAAGAAGAAATTAGCTACAATTTAATATCCACACTTCATTTCTCAATAATAATATTGTGATGACGAAACTCTTTAAGATAACAAAAATTTCTATGAAATGAAGCCAAATGTCGCAAAGATATCACTTAAGTGGAGACAGGCCATGTGTCCGTCATAGATTACAGACTAGCCATTTGACGTCTCAAGTGATAAACGAGTAATAAATTTCACCGTGTTTCTAATAAAAACAGAATCACTCTTTTTCCGCTTATCAGAATAAGAAAGATGTGAAAGTTAAGACATTTCGTTCCCCAAATTCTGCCGATTTTTCGGGACATTGTGTATTGGGTAGCGTAATCTCAAATCTGAGCTTTGTCTACCTTTTTTATCCGTTGTTAATTTATTTTTAATTTCCTATTAAAATATGGATCCTACGTCTTTATATCGGTTATATTTTTTATTTCGTTTAAAATTTTATCTAATTTTATTTATTTACAAATTTATCATTACATTAATTTGCAAATTTTATTAATTTATAAATTTATCATTATAATTGTAACATTTAGGGCTCTATAGTATAGGTTACCCGACTGGGAAAAATGTAAGGTTTGCTTACATAAAAAAGAAACATTGGGATCGGCCACTCAATAAGACAAAAATTGATATACATAAACATACATACAGATTGTTCAGACATACCTAGGTGATTCTTGTCGCCGACATATGAATTTTTTTTTTCCCCAACTTCATGCTGTATTCTTCATAAAACAGAGGGAACCTAGTGTTAAGACACTCAATTCCCCGATTTTTGCTGAATTTTCGAGGCATTTCGCGTTGTCTTAAACAGAGCTAAGAAGATCGACATTCCATCGAGTGGGTTTCGAATTAACAACTGTCGCGTACCACTGTGCCACGATGATGCCTCAAGACATATAAATTTAATGAACTCCAATCACTGGTAGCGTGCCAAATCATAATATCACGGTATAAATACTTAATTATAGTATTTAATTTTTATAGTCCAACTATAAAAGGGCTGGCAATCATATTGAATTATTATTTATTTTCACAGCGATTACAATTGCTAGAATGTTATTGTTATAATGTAGGCAATTTAAGTAATAGGGTATTTATAAATGCCATTATCAGAATTATCCATTTATTTCCTTTTTTTAAATTATAGTATTTTAAAAAGAAAGAATTAAAAAGAAAGAAGAAGATTTTTTTTTTTTAATGTTTATTTTAAAAACAGCAGTGGAAGAGTGATGGGTTCGATTCTTAATTGGGGAAATCATTAGTGTATTTAAAATAATTATTTTCATTTACTCAGGTTGTTAATATAATTGAGTTTTACCACTTGCCACGCAGTTCTTTCAAATAATGAATAGAAAACGGAGAATGGGGTGTATTAAATAGGGAAATGTAAATGTGACGGGTGTGGGTTCGAATCTCTCTCGGGAGAATGAAATCTCTGGTAACAAGGCAAAGCGCGGCGTTGAGTTGAGCTCCGCCACTCAATACGCTTGCCTCGAAACTCGAATTTGTCAGAAAGTGGGGTACGAAAGGGTCTTAACACTAGGTTCGCATGTTGCCTCCGTCTACCCCGCCATGTGCGGGAAACAGCGTGAAGCTACAAAAAAAATGTGTGAAGCATAAACATAAAATATTCCTGCTAATGTAGTAGCCAAACAAGTACCTACTTAAAAATACCTACTTGAAGTGATAACTGCAATTATCATTTTATCTATATTGTCCACTTTATGATTGTTATCATAGAAGAAACTCTTTTTAATTGTTTATTAAAGGAGTTCATAAAAGCTGTAATATGCATATTATAAGTTGCATAATGAAAAGAATATTTAATATTTTTTTCACATTTAAAAAGTGTACGTCGAAACTAGAAAAACAAATAAGTTGTAACAAGTATTTCGATGTAGCCCGACGAGAACGTATGGCTTAGTTGGTCAGAGCGCTTGGACGGTTTCCAAGAAGCGGGGTTCAAATCCCGTTTCGTTCAAATTTTTATTTGTTCTCTAATAAGTATTAATATTTTTTCTTCTTCCAGTATTATTAATACTGTGGTTCTCTAAAGTGAACCGAGGTCGCCCCCTGCCCCTTTAACACTCACAACTTATATATTATTACATATTTATATTTTATTATATATGTTTTTATTCATTTTTACCATTCTTCTATTTCTCATTCTCTCTAGGTGCTCATACAACTTGACCTCTTTCCTTATCTGCCATTTGTGTATCTCTTTCTTGCGAATTTGATCAGTTAAACTAATTCAATTTTTATTTAGTAAAATAAGTCTCTATGTTATCTTTTTCCAGATACAAGTCCAGCTAGAATTATCAAAGCAAGAGAAACAGGCGTGGGAAGAAACGAAGATGTACAAATGGGAAGATTTTCAAGATTTTTCTTTACGGCGAATGTTTAAAAAGTACAGTCAACTAGGAGTTTCCGCTTTACCCGATGACAAATATAAAATGTTAATGCAGTGTGTTTCTGGAATGGAATCCAACTATGCCACTTCGAAAATTTGTGATTATAAGAACGCTACCAAATGTGACTTGGCGTTGGAACCAGGTAATTTGTTTATGTATGATTGTTTTCTTTTGTGACATGGTAGGCAGAGGGAACCCTGGGAACCTAATGTTAAGGCACTCCGTTCCACACTAAGACACCACGTTTTGCATCGTCACCAGACGCAGGAAATTGAAATATAAAATATTTCATTTTTCCAAATGGGAATAAACCTACGACCGTCGTGCTTAGAGTGCACCTGCGCCACTTTTTTATTGACTTTTTTTTAAATATCTTATAGAGCAAATTTTGTTAAATGTAATATGTAACATTTTAAAATTATTAATATTTTAAAATATTAACAATAAGTACATTAATTAAGTTATTTGGAATAAAGTTAAAATTTAAATAAAAATAAACAATTATAATTTCAGATATCACAGAAATTTTCGCCAAAAGCCAGGATCCAGAAGAGCTAAAACATACTTGGTTGGAGTGGCACAAGGCGGCCGGCGCCAAAGCGCGAGAGAACTTTACTAAGTACGTGGAGTTGGATAACGAGGCAGCTAAGCTTAATGGTAAGAAATTATTAATAATATATATATAATAAAAATAAAATAAATCAGCTTCACGCTGTATCCTGCACACAGCAGGGTAGGCAGATGGATCCTAGTGTCTGACACTCCATACCCCACTTTCTGCCGAATTCTGGAGGTATTGCATGTTGAGTGGCAGAACTCAACGCCGCGCTTTACCTCGACACCAGAGCGAAGAAATGGAAATATAAATGTAAGTAAATATATCATCTCTTCGAGTGGGGATCGAACCCATAACCAGTCCGTTTTACAGTCACACTTTGTGCCCCTGCGCCACGACTGGCCTCGAATATATATAATAAATATGTAGAAATAACTTACTTTTCCTATTCGCGTTCGTGGTCAAATATAAGTAGCTAACTCTGACCGCAGATAACATTTTTTTATATCGAAACGATTAACGTGATGTAAAATAGTGTATAGTATTTCTCCATAAAGGAGATCTAATGGAATCTGAACAAAAGTTTTCAATATAAATTAGCAGTTCCTGAAAATACCGCATTTAAGCAATCGGAATCTTTAGCTTTGTAACGTTTCTATAGATTTTATTTGTTTTGTACAATACAGTGTAGGCACAGAAAAAGTTATGATATACAGCGATATATCATTGCTTGGAGTACAAAGTGTTGTACTCTACTTTACACCAATTTTATAGACACCGCGTTTTTTTTGGTGTACTTCAACGCCACGTTATGTTCCTCCTGACTGTGGGGAGCTATGTTATAAATATAAACTTTTCCCCAATTTGGATCACAACCCGTAACCATCTTGTACCGTGAAGACTTATACGGTGATAATTTTTAAATTAAAAAATTGACTGAAGCTCTAATTTATGACTAACGCTATTAGTAAGTTATATTTAGGAAAAAAATTATGACACGAACATACATATGTTTCTAAAGAAGTATTTCTTAGAAAATGGTCTCACAAATGATTCAAGATACAGTGATAACTTGTTACCAGTATTACAAACAAAGTAATTTTAATTTTTAGAGTTTTAATATATGTACAATACTAAAAAAAATCCCAAGAACAACAATATTTATAATATATTACTTCAATATAAACAAGGTAATGTAAGAGAAAGTGTCCACCTTATAAATCATATTGATAGGTATTCGATAAGAAAGTTTTTGGATATTGATTTTGAAAGACAGCGTGGTGGCACGTTCACGTGGATATTTAAAAAATCGATCCGTCTGTTTAGGTGCTAAGTGTCAACAATGATATTGAAAAAGAAATTACTTATATTCAAAAGCGCGGCGCAGAGTTTCGTCACTCACACGCATTCCTCCAAAATATGCTGAAAAGTAGGGATCGGCCAGTATCTTAAATCTAGGTCCGCGGGTTAGTTCTGCCTTCAAGGTAACCTGCTATGTGCGGGATACAGCGTGAAGCTAAAAAATATATATATTTAAAATGTCTGCTAAGCATGAACTGTAACAGAAAACAAAAAATACTATTATATTCTTAACATCAATTAAAAAAAAATCAGGTTTCAAAGACGTAGCAGAATGGTGGCAATCTGAATATGAAGTGCCAGATTTTGAAGAACAACTGGCAAAATTATGGGAGGACGTGAAGCCATTGTACCAACAGCTACACGCTTACGTGAGAAAACGATTGAGGGACAAGTATGGTGAAAATGTGGTGTCTGCCAGAGGACCCATTCCTGCGCATTTATTGGGTAAATCAGTTTTTTTGTTTATGGGTTTTTTAATTTAATATTATATAAAAATTTCGATCTATCTTAATTTATAATAACAATTAGATAAGGTGCTAATAATAAACGTGATAACAATTGTAACAATTTTAAAGTAATTTTGCTTTATTAGAATGTAATGACATATAGCTGAGTTAGATCAAAGGTTTAGGGCAAAAAAATCACCTGCTCCTGCAAAGATAGTAAAATTAAACTTATATAATTTACTAAAAGTTTTTTTATCCGAAATGCGTCAATTTAACTTTACATTCAAAATTTAAATAAGAAAATTCTATATCATTTCCTATATTATTTGTTTAAAAACTTCAGGTAACATGTGGGCTCAAACGTGGAACAACATAGAATCCTTCACCCGCCCCTACCCCGACAAGAAAGAAATAGACATAACCAAAGCTATGAAAGAACAAAATTATACAGCATTAAAAATGTTCCAAATGTCCGATGAATTCTTTAGATCTCTCAATTTAACAGCAATGCCGGAAAAGTTTTGGCAAAATTCTATAATAGAAAAGCCTAGCGATAGGGAAATTGTTTGTCACGCGTCCGCTTGGGACTTCTATGATGGAGAGGATTTCAGGTGAGTGTAGATGTTAATATTATAGTAGATGTAGTTCTATCGTAGCGTTGAGTTCCGCCACTCAACACACAATGCCTCCAGAACTCGGGGGAAAGTGGGGAACGGAGTGTCTTAATACTAGGTTCCCTCTGCCTACCCTGCTGTGTGCGGGATAGAACGTGAAGCTGATTTTATTTTTTAAATAGTTCTAGAACTCTTTTATTCTGCTTGAAAGATTCTGTGGAAAAAAATAATGAATGAAGTGTTTTCAAGAGTGCCTTTATTATTTGATAGTTGCGGCTTAATATTTTTATTTATGCTTCTTAGGATCTAGCAGTGGCTTTTATTGAATAAAAATGTAGTTTAAAGTATAATTTTGTTTTAATTGCTTTTTATGAATTCTACAAAATAATATTTCATTTTGTTTTTCTTTATAAAGACTAAACAAAGACAACGGACCAATTACTATTTCCTTTTTTATTTAGTAGGATTCATATTTTTTTGTGTTGCATCGTTTAAAACTACTTAAATATAAATAGAAATTGCTTAAAACCCTTATTTTCCAAGTTCTCATTTCCATGTCTGGCATTTAAAGGATCAAGCAATGCACAACAATAGATTACGAATATTTCCAAACGACGCACCACGAAATGGGTCATATACAGTACTTCTTACAATATAAACACCAGCCTGTCGTGTTTCGTGATGGAGCCAATCCAGGTGAGGTAATATTGATCCCGGGACTTATTCCCTCTTATGTCATTCCAACAGGATCAAAATGTGTACCACAGTGGACATGGAAAGGCTGAGGGTAGTTCATCATGAGATGGGACACGTCCAATATTATTTGCAGTATAGGAATTTACCTAGTGTTTTTCGCGGTGGAGCGAATCCAGGTGATTTTTGTTGATGAACGATTGGGATAAGTGTTTGTTATGTTTGTGTAAATATTGATAATGTTTGAGATATTTGTAATGTGAATATTGTAACCAAACAATAAAATATAAAATTAGTAATACGACGTTACTAACATTAAATAGATTCATACTCTGAACAGATATATAAAGTCAGATAAGAATAAAAATTGGTCACTTTTATACTGGTGGGATTCAAAATCTATGATTTCCAATATTTTAGTATTATTCACTAATTAAAAATCCTTTATATAAATGGGTGAATTTGATATTCAAATTGAAATTGAAGTTTTTTTTTTTTTTATTAGCTTCACGCTGTATCCCGCACACAGCAGGGTAGGCAGAGGGAACCTAGTGTAACACACTCCGTTCCCCACTTTCTGCCGAATTCTGGAGGCATTGCGTGTTGAGGGGCAGAACTCAACGCCGCGCTTAACCTCGACACCAGAGCGAAGAAAATGGAAATATAAATTTAAGTAAATATTTCATCTCCTCGAGTGGGAATCGAACCCAGAACCAGTCGGTTTTGCAGTCACACCTCGTGCCGCTGCGCCACGACCGGCCTCAAAGGAAGTTGAAGTTGACCGTGTTATATTGTTCATAATACTGTGGGAATAAGGTGATTATCGACGTAATCTGTTTAATTCTCATTTCAAAAATAACGAAAAATTATTGATATATGCAAAGATTAACTGTGTTTTTGTGAAGCCCTAACATAATTGTATTAACTTTTTAAATTTGGATTTATGTCATTTTAATTTAAAATTTCCCATAACTTCCTCAGGTTTCCATGAGGCAGTAGGGGACACGATCGCTTTGTCAGTGTCCTCACCGAAGCACTTACGTAGAGTTGGTCTCATCAGTGGAGACGCGGAAGACGAGCAGACCGAATTAAATCAGCTTTATAAAATGGTTTGTCCTAATTAATTTTTGTATTATTTTATTTTGGCTGTATTTAGGGATGGATTCTGGTGGAGTCTTCTTACTTAATGACTTTTAACTTAATACTTTGTTATCTAAGAAGAAAATGTGTGAAATTGCATTCATTCGACCGACTCACATGTAAAACAATATAAACACTACAGGAGTATTAGTATTGTTTAGACGAAAAGTTAAAAAACGTAGTGTTTCAACACTAGCTCTACTACTATCTCTTTGCAAAAAGCGGTATAAATGTAAAAATAGAAAAAAAACTGTCTGCAGGCACTTTATTAATAAAACAATTATTTTCTAATTACAGGGTATAGACAAAATCGTGTTTCTACCATTCGCTTATACGCTCGACTTGTTCCGTTACGGTGTGTTCCGCGGCAGCATACACTCGGACGACTTGAACTGCCACTACTGGCGTCTAAGAGAACGTCTACAAGGTGTTGAACCGCCGGCGCCGCGAGATGAGAGAGATTTTGACGCTGCAGCCAAGTATCATGTGGCTGCTGATGTGGAATATGCTAGGTGAGTGGTATATCACTAAATTAAAATAAATTAAATCAGATTCACGCTGTATCCTGCATACAGCAGCGTAGGAGGCACAGGTAACCCAGTTAGTTTGTTTTATTTTTTACATTAAATTATGATATTATATTATTACTTTTTACCAAGTTTTGATCAACAGAGAACACTTAGATACACTGTGATTACTTTCTGTACAATTTTTTTTGCTTATAGATACCTCGACTGCAGAATCAGTTATTCCCTTTTATAAAATTGAAACTCTCAGCACCTTATCCAAACAAGAAAACACAAATAAGCACAATATTAATATTATATTAATAATTTTCCAGATACTATGTATCATTCATCGTGCAGTTCCAGTTCCACCGCGCGCTCTGCGCTCTGGCCGGCGAGTACGCGCCCAACGACCAGTCCAAGAAACTTGTTGACTGCGATATATATCAGAGCGCGATCGCCGGTAATGCTCTCGGGTGAGTGTTTTATGTTTATTTTGTATACACACTAATATTATAAAGCTGAAAAGTTTTTTTTTATTTAAAAAAAAAAAAATAGCTTCACGCTATATCCCGCACACAGCAGGGTAGGCAGAGGGAACCTAGTGTTAAGACACTCCGTTCCCCACTTTCTGTTGAATTCTGGAGGCATTGCGTGTTGAGTGGCAGAACTCAAAGCCGCGCTTTGTCTCGACACCTGAGCGAAGAAATGAAAATATAAATGTAAATAAATATTTCATCTCCTCGAGTGGGGATCGAACCTACAACCAGTCGGTTTTGCAGTCACACCTCGTGCCGCTGCGCCACGATCGGCCTCAATTTTTTTTTATTTGAACTTGCTAAACAATATTTACTCAGGAACTATTGGTTTTAACTGAAAAATATGTATTGTGTAGTTTATGTATGTCTGTAAAACCGACTGGTTGTGGGTTCGATCCCTACTTGAGAAGATGAAATATTTACTTAAATTTATATTTCCATTTCTTCGCTCTGGTGCCGAGGTTAAGCACGGTGTTGAGTTCTGCCACTCATCACGCAATACCTACAGGCATTCGGCAGAAAGTAGGGAACGGAGTGTCTTAACACTAGGTTTCCTCTGTCTACCCTGCTGTGTGAGGGTTACAGGCGTGAAGCTGATTTATTTATTTGTTACCTACTAGGGGCTTATGATGGTGGTTGTTGTCAATGGGACAATTGACATTTGGTGCTTATTAGATATATCCAGCATAATGCCTTATTGAAAATATTTACCTGTTAGATATTCTACTTAAAGATAAAGGGCTGTATATAATATTTTAGGATAATAAAGAGTACTCTAAAAATATTTATATTTATTTTTTTCAGTAACATGCTGAAAATGGGCTCCTCCCGTCCCTGGGCGGACGCGATGGAGGCGCTGACGGGGCAGCGCGCGATGTCGGCGGACGGCCTGCTCGAGTACTTCCGGCCGCTGCACGACTGGCTGAGGGCGGAGAACCAGCGCACCGGCGAGTTCGTCGGCTGGGAGACCAGTCATATACGTGAGTTTTGTGATTTGTTTCATTTATTGTTAGTGTCCTTGAGTTCGAACACTCTTTGTGCAATGTTTTGAAAGGTAAGCAAAACGTGGGGAACGGAGTGTCTTAATACTCCCTTTACTTCCCTTAATCTCCCTTTGGCTACCCTGCTATGCGTGAAAAGCGCAAAGCTACTTTTTTATGTCCGATTGATTTTTAATATAAAATAAACATTCAAAATGTTAATAATGCACTGAATGTTATTTTGATCTATAAATTACATTATTGTAAATATCAGTTTCACGTTGTATCCTGCATATAACAGGGTAGGGTAGGCAGTCTAGTGTTAAGACACTTCGTTCCCCACTTTCCGTTGGATTGGAAGTATGGCAAAATATTATATAAATCCGTTTTGCGGATTATGCATGAAAATGGAACAAACATGCATTCTCAAAGACTCTCACATATACAATATTAGTAGGACAAATCAAAATTTAAATTTTAAATGTTTATAATAATTATATTTAATTTTGTAATTAATATATAATTTCATATATTTCAGAATATTGTAGTGCAGAACAGAAGGCAGCGCTAGAGGCGGCGCAGAGCTCGTGACAGTACTTAGTAGGCTAATTGTAAACAGTATTCATTAAACGTTGTTTTATAATATGGTTTGTTTTATTTTATCTTATAAACTAATTTTTAATGACTAATAATTTATCTGGAAATCGAATCCAGAATCTTCATCTATACTGTCAGATAATTTTTTTACACGTCTTTAAAGTTACACAAATTATTAAATTCTTAATTAATTACGCTTGTTTTTACTTATATTTGATATAACAGAACTAAGCACTTGATATAATAATCTTTTTTCAAATATCGAGCTAACAAAATTATTCAAGTTCCGTCCCTGTATTAGTCGGAATGGCGCAAGAAGGGTTCCGATATCTATAAAAACGACAAGAAAAAATTCCCTTTCTATTGTTTTTTTGTTATATTTCTAATGTTTTTGAGTATTTTATGTTATAGTGGCAACAAAAATTTAATTATCACGATATACACATACATCAAAATTGTCAAGGTAATCCATTCTTCCTTTCCACAATAATTCGATAAGTTGGGTGTTGAGCAGCGGATCTTAACGGCGTTCTTTGTCGCACCGAAAGGAAAATGAAAATAATGAATTCTCCCAAGTGGAAATTGAGCCTACGACCATTTCATTTATATTTAATAATTTATAATATAATTAATGAAAATTTACATAATAAATAAATTATAATTATATGTAATGCAATAGACTCTAGCAGTAATATTTTTGCAATAAGTAGCTACGTAAACAGACATCTTTATAATATAAATGATAAAATAATAAAAATATAAAACATTTATTACGGCTATGTGTATCTTTACAGTATATAATTTGAAGTACTATATTTTTTTATTATAGTAGACACTTATTTAAATTATGTTTTCTAATTTTGTGTTTTCTTATTTTTAGTAGTACGATTTCTAAAAGAAACACGAGTTCGAACCCTGCTGGGTTCATAATTTTCTTAATAGTTGTAGTTTGGACTGTGGAGTTGTTATTATTGGTTATATATATTAAAATCAAAATAGCTTCACGCTGTACTGTCACGGAAGAAATGAAAATATAAATGTAAATAAATATTTCATTTCCTCAAGTGGGGATCGAACCCACAACCAGTCGATTTTACATTCACACTTTGTGCCCCTGCACCACGACTGGCCTTGTCAAATGACTTGTTTAATTTGTATGTTGTCGTTATTAGTATATTTCTTTTGTTGTCGTTATTAGATATTAGAGATCGATATATATGCGGAGTCAGCTTAGCTGATCGAATCCGCAATGAAGAGGTACACAGAATGGCAGATACTAGCGAGGATGTCACGGTGAGAATGAAGAAGAACGTGCTCAGCTGGTTTGGGCACCTCGAACGAATGAGTGATGAAAGAATGGCAAAAAATATTTATGATGGAAAAGTGAGCGGTGAGAGAGGTAGGGGGAGACCTCGGTTGACCTTCGAAAACACAGTATCAAAGATACTGGAGGAAGGTCACGTAAAAAGCATGAGAAACCCCCGAAGGGCATGTATGACGAGGTTGATGACAGTGGACGAGGCGAAAGAGGTATGTAGAGACCGTAGCGTTTGACGCTCCGTTCTCTCTGACTACCCCGCAAGGGATAAAGCGTGAAGCTAAGTTAAGTTAAGTTAAGAGATCGATATAATAAATGAATAAAACTGCTCCATCATTCACTGATAGTCAATATATACTAAGATAAAATTTGATTACTTAAATTTCTTAGTAACCGATAAAGTCTAGGTTATTTATTATTATCAACGCTAAAGGTACTTAGAAAAGATGAAATTTAAGATGAGTAAGTAAGGATTGAAATATTACTGTATTAAGCTACGCGTGATTCAATAGCTATATTCGAAATGGCTATAGAAATATTTATATTAATAAATGTATATCTTAATGGGTAATAGTCACTCAAAGTTTGAAACGAAGTAATAAAAAGATATTTGCTACAAACAAAGTGGCTTTCTTTAACTACCAAGTTACCAAAACAATCAGCTTCACGCTGTATCCCGCACACCGTAGGGTAGGCAGAGGGAAACTAGTGTTTAAACACTCCGTTTCCTATTTTGCGCCAAATTCTGGAGTCATTGTGTGTTTAGTTGCTACACTTTTCCTTGTTATGAGCGAAGAAATGAAAATAGTAATAAATATTAATTAATTTCCCCTAGTGGAAATCGAACCCACAACCGTAGCATTTATAATCAGAGGCTTGTGCCACTGCGTCACGATGGCATCTACCAAAAAAATAATTAAAGAGATATTTTTTTACAAAAAAATATATAAAAAAACAAGATTCAACTCCATGGATGCTGTCTTAAAAGAAAAAAAAAGATCTTAAAAGATCAATTGTAGACAGATAAAAACGACGGACGTCTTTATCGTTGAATACATTGTCATATATAACTACTATCATTTAGATATAACGTAGTCGAGTGGCTATCATTGTGTGGATCGTTGCAGTAGGAACGACTTACGTGAGTAAATATTTTTATTTTTATATTATTAAATTATTTACATTTTTAAAGTGTTATTCCACACTTAGGACAGAAAAATACTTTTTAGAAAACGTATAAAATATTTGAACGTAGCGGGACTCGAACCCGCGCCTCCTGGAAACCGACCAGTTTCCAGGAGGTCGGTTTCCTAGTCGGTTTCCAGGAGGCGCGGGTTCGAGTCCGTCTACGTCCAAATCTTTATACGTTTTCTAAATAAGTATTTATATTAAATTATATTAAGAGGTGAACCTAGCGCTGTTAATTAATATTTAACTAACATTAAGCCCAGTTTTCATCGCAAAAGAGAAATGAGGGGGTAATGGTTAGGCAGAACGGACTCTTCTTAAATAAAAAGAGTTCGCCTTTTACATTTTCACTAAAAAGAGTTTTGTATTTTGTAAAAACTTCGCTCCATTCCTGAAGTGAGCGCGTTAATTTTAACTCTTTTTGCTCGCTCAGTCATTTTCGCTTGACTTAATGGGTCCGCTCCGCTCGGGGTGGAAACCGGGCTTTAATAATTATAAGGCATAAATAACTATAAAGTAGTTTAATAAAAAATAAACAATTTAAAATTTTATCTATTTAAAAGATTTTTTTATAATTCTTGTCTTTAAATACTGAATGTTGATGCAAAATGTATAAAGTCATGCTTTAATTGGATGATTCTTACGTGTAGAGTCCAAAACGACACAATATCAAAATTCATAGTGTTTATTTTTTATAATTTTAATGTGTTATTCCACAATTAGGAAAATAATAAATAATTTTTTAAATAAGTATTCATAATGTCTGTTCTTTATACTTTTCCTTTAATATTAATAAAACATGAACATGCAGGTAGCTAGCTAAGCCTAAAAAAATGGAAAAGCAAGAACCTGAAAAAACTGAGAAGAAAACTCGTCGACGGTTAATGGTATTCTAATATAATTTTATATACCTAGTACTCGTTGGATTTGCGGTCAAGATTCGAAACCTGTACTAAGAATCGTTGACAAGTGATGTTAATATTTGATTTTTTTTTGTATGCCGCTATATTTTTCTGTCTACGTTGAGTGTAAATGTTCGGCTGACCCAATTTAGATTTTTTAGGGTTCCGTACCTTTTAAGGAAAAACGGAAGCCTTATAAGATCACATTGTTGTCCGTCCGTCTGTAAATATAAAATAATAGTCTTAAAAGACAGGCAAAATTTTGGATCCAAGTCGCTAGTTCTAATGAGGTATCAGATGAAAGGGTAAAAAAGGCTAGGCTACGCTTGAAGTTCAGAAAAAGCTCGAGACCTCCGATTTTTGTACGGAACCCTTGGTTGGAGAGCACGAATCGCGCTTGCCGGGTTTTTTATGGAGTATTTTATAAATAAAATTTAAGGTGCCTTAAAGAATTTTACTTTTTTTGTTTATTCAGGCTGGAAAAGACAGAGTCTGAATATTTTTTATATATTATATTATAAACATATATTTATATTATAAACATATGGTTATATTGTTTGCTTTATGTAAAGAAATAATTCTATGTATTTGAATATTTTATGGTAGGTCTGTATCTTCTTGAACATCATTTTTAGTTTAATGTAAATTGTCAAACATTGTCAGTCTAGTGATATAGTCCATCTAGCATGGAAGTCAATGAGGTTCATTGGCTTCTAATGATTCGAGTTTATGATAGTTTACAGTATGTGAGTTATGGGGAATACTATACTTAATTTCAAATTAGTTTTTTCCAGTCAATTCTGTGACTTTAGTTTTTATTTCCTAAGTGTGATAATTTACTACCAAATCTACTTTAATAAATGTAAATCTCGTATTTTCCTTGGACAACATTGGTCTTAGCATATCTCCAAACAAAAGGCTAAATTTTTACAAGCATGAAAGACAAGTTAACTAAGTTACTAATTCATTTGCATATAAACAAATGGTACGCAGAAAATATGGGTTTTTTGTATTTAGAAATATATTTTTATTTAGTGTCACTCAAGTGTTTAAAGTATAAGTACGACTCGTGAAGTGAAAATGCCTTGTGGATATTTTTCGGAAACCGCCAAAAAGATTTTATTTGTGAGTAAATCTAAAGTATTATGAAATAACCTCAATTGTTAATTAAACGTGTCTCATTATCTACTTGTATATTTGTACGTAGTATTGATACTATGTAACTAATAAAGATCTTCGTTAATCGTTTGCTTAACTTACCTTAACTTCACGCTGTATCCCTAGTGAGTTAGTCACAGAGAACAGTGCGCCAAACGTTACCGTATATATATATCTCGTTCGCCCTCGTGCCCTTCGGGGGGTGTTCATGCTTTTTACGTGACCTTCCTCCAGTATTTTTGATATTGTGTTTTGGAAGATCTCTCTTCATTGTGCATTCGATCAGCTAACCTGACTCCGCATATCCTACGAAGGGATCGCATCTCCACGGCATTCATCTTTCTTTATTTTTTGTTCTGTACCAACAGTGCATTGTGGATGTCCAAACATACAGCTGTGCTGATGTTTTATTCTCACTAATATTACATTACAACCCAAGCTAATTAAACTGATACTCTATGGCTTGCGCAGTCTATCTGTGAACTTTTTTTTGCCTTTATTCAAAGGCACGATGACTGCAACTCACCAACCGTCTGAGACTTCCCCCTTTCCTTTTACCATAAATTGCACAAAAACCAGAACAAGTCCCATACGCGTGGACCACTATATTTGATCATCTCTTCAGTATCCCCATCTGGTTACCACATTTCGTATTGCACTCTCAACTCCTTTTATACTGATTTCACCATCAGCTACATCAAGACTCAGCTCAGTTTCGCTGTTACTTGAGACTGAAGCATCATCTCTTTCGTACATCTCCTTGTAAAATTCCACCCGTCACTGCAAAACATGTAGTTGTTCTGTTAAAATTTCACTGTCTTTCGAAAGCACCCTTTTTAATTCTGCAGGTTACCGAGCAAACTCGAGAAACACTAACTTCTTACCAGAAAAGTTTCGTGTTTCCCCTGAAGTTGTTCGTTAGACTTTCATTACTATATAGACTAATTATTTTGTGAGTTATGTAAAGGTTAAGTTAACTCAAAAATGGAAATGAAAATGAAATGGTTAGTGTAAAATACACTTTGCGTGTTTCCAGTTTTATAACTTGGCTAAACACGCTGGCGCGTGTCTTGATAATTGAAAGCGTACATAACATTTTATTGACAGGTTACTTAATTGTTATCTATGATATCAAAATGATTTTATTATGTTTATCAGATATGTCATTTACAATGATATTTCAACATAAAAAAAATATATATAAAGCATTTTATAAGGTAAGCAAACTATGCTGTTAATGCTCTAAATTGATAAAATGGCCTATCAATAGACTTAAAGAATTTCTTTTTTGAACACGCTTTTAATCTTTGGAACGAAGTGTTTAATTTGAAAAAGTATTCCTGTATTTGATAGACTGTTATCGTGTCGATAGCCCACAGTACTTGTGGGTAGAGTTATGTACTTAAAATGTGTTAAGTGTCATACGCAACTCGAAATTATTTGCATTTGACCACGGATTCGATCCCATAGGTGAAGGTTCTTTTTAGCTTCACGTTATATCCCGCATATAGTAGGGCATTCAGAGGGAAACTAGTGTTAAGACACTCCGTTCTTCACTTTCCGCTGAATGTTCCAGGCATAGTATGTTATTTCTTCGGTCTGGTAACCAAACATAGCGACAGACTTTGAGTTCCGCCACTAACCACTCTGTTCCGAAAATTCGATTGAAAGTGGAGTCTTAAAACTAGGTTTCCTCTACCTACTCTCCTATTTGAGAAATATATCGTTAAGTTGAAATAAAAAAAGAAAAAAAAGAATGTCCAGTAATAATTTATTAAATACTGCGAGATAGTTACTGTACGTGGGATAGAACCCAATTTACCGTCAAATCTATTGGAATATCTATGTGATGTTCTTGTATTATTAAATTTGAGGCCATCGTAGTGCAGTGCGTCAGCGATTCATTGTAAACGCGGCGTGGCCGTGTGTTTAATTCCCACTTGGGACAATTAACTATTTTCATTTCTCCGCTCTGGAAAATCGTAGTGCTGCAGCCCACCGTGTATAGTCTCGAATTTGGACGAATTTAATAGAATGGGAAGTGCTCTCTGCCTACTCTGCCATAAGCGTGAAGCTGAAATGTCACCAACGTAAATAATTCTTAAGGTGCCCAAAAAATCTTATAAAATATAAAATATTTCTAAGTCAACATTAACTTCTTGCTACTACAATAAACGTTTGACCTGTCATCATCCTTGCAGTCTTTTTACTTCAATACCTTGACACTGTTGGGCGCAGTTTTTATTTGTTTACTGACTATTTATGGTCATGGATTCAAATTGTCTCATTCAGTATAGTTGAGTCCAGTGCATTGTTTGTGAATAGGTAAAAAAAATAGAAAAGTGTCACCAGTTTCTTTTTATATTCTACTTATATTAGTCTAGTTTAGTCTTAAACTGTAAGAGGTCAGTCGTAGCGCAGCGGCACGAGGTGTGACTGTAAAACCGACTGGTTGTGGGTTCGATCCCCACTCGAGAAGATGAAATATTTACTTAAATTTATATTTCCATTTCTTTGCTCTGGTGTCGAGGTTAAGCGTGGCGTTGAGTTCTGCCATTCAACACGCAATGCCTCCAGAATTCGGCGGAAAGTGGGGGACGGAGTGTCTTAACACTACGTTCCTTCTGTCTACCCTGCTGCGTGCGGGATACAGCGTGAAGCTGTTTTTTTGTCAGTTTACCTTATTAGCCATCGTGGTATATCGGATCAGCGTTGATATTATCGCGATAGGGGCCATTCAAGTATTACGTAAGCACTGTTATGGGGCGGGGGGGTCTTGGGTTTGCTTATTTTTGATGACATGGGGGGTGGGGGGTCTAGCTAGTAATTACGTAAGCAGAAGTTATTTATTTTTTCATATATATTATGGCTATAATTGGTGGACGTATGAATGGTAGACGATATAATTATTAGTTTTATAATATAATATATAAGTTTATTATATCTATTTAGCGGGAATGGCACATTGTCAAAAGTCTAAATTTCAAATTTTATAAAAATCTGTGGCGATTTAAGGATTTTCCTATACAAACTTTCAATCCCTTATTTGCACCTTTAGGCAGTGAATTAAAATAAACCACGAAAGACGTGTTCAATGAATACCTTAAAAAAATTATATGCCAATGTTTACGTAAGCATTGGGGGAGGGGGTAAGAGGATTGCTTATTTTTGATGACATAGGGGAGGGGGGGGGTCAATAATTGCAAAAAAACTGCTTACGTAATACTTGAACGGCCCCATAGTTGTGAATTCGATTTTTACACGTGGTATTAAATTATTATTTTCCCCGCTCTAACACAAAGAGTGATGTTGATTTGAGCTATTCAAAACACAATGTCTCGAAAATTACTTAGAAAATGGAAAACGGATTCACTCGTCTAACCCTGCAGTATCAGAGATACAAACTTTGAAGAATTTGTATATGGACTTGTTAATTTAGTTTACGAAACAACATCACACTGAAATTTTATTAGTATATATAAATATCGCTCACACTCCATAATAAAATAATTTATTGAGGCCATCGTGGCCCAGGGGCACAAGGGTGTGCCTGTAAACCAACGGTTGTGAATTTGATCCCTATCCATCCAGATTTATTCGACACGAGGAAGTGAAATATTTACTTAAATTGATGTTTTCATTTCTTCGCTCTGTGTGTCGAAGCAAAGTGCGACGTTGAGTTCCACCACTTGCCAATGCCTCCAGAATTCGATGGAAAATGAGTGGTGCGGAGTGTCTTAGCACTAGGTTCCCTCTGCCTACTCTACTATGTATGTGGGATACAGCGTGAAGCTGAATAAAATTGTAATAAGACTTAAACTATCCACATGGTATATTTTTCTGTTCTGTACAATTCTTAATTCTTCTTCTTTACTATAACTTACTTTAACAATTTAATTTAAAATATTGTATATTCTAAACACGTATACTTAACAAATTTTGATAAATATCTATTGCAGATGATGATAAAAATCATCGTAGAGCTAGCTCTGGTCGGGGCTATAGCCTCAGTCTTCATAGTGGCTGCCCAGGGGCGCGCAGCGGAGAGGCAAGCAGAGGAGAACGCGGGACGAGACTACATGAGAACTCTGGATGAACTCACGAGCAAAGCGAAAAATAAACTTACGATAGCGTCTTGGAACTATGACTCGAATATTACTTCGTATAATGAAGAGAAACAGGTATTTTTTATTTAAATAGCTGCGTGGTATGGGTAATTGTTTGTTTCAAGGGGGAGTGTGGGTTTGATTTTCAGTTGGGAGGAAGAATTTTCGTTCGCTCGCTTCGCTCAGTAATGAGGCGGTGACAAGACAAAGTGCGGCGTCGAGTTGCGCCTGAGTGGTGGGCACGCTATTTTTTGAAGATTCTGTGGACAGTCCCGTAATATACGGGATACAGCGTGAAACGATTTCTTTTTTTAATGTTGAATAAATTATACTGGATGACTGAGTGTCGATTACAATTGATACGACATATAGGAAGCAGGGGCTCAGTCTCCGTTTAAATCGTCCAAAGTAACCATATCATTAAAAATTTTGGTGAAATAATAAATTACTAATCAGTTTTCTATGAAATAATATTAAAACACTATTAAAAATACTAAATTGCCAATTAAATATAAAAAGTCTAACCTAACCGAACCTGATTGGATTTACTGACGCTAAGTACTTCCGTACGTAAGTACAAGCGGAATAAATCAAAATCACGGAATACCAATAATAATAATTTAAATAAAAAAAATCCAGACTAGAGGTTAAAAATGTTACCGTTATATATAATGTAATATTTAACAACTTTTTCTGGTTTATTAAATGTTGAAAATATGACCGAAAGCTTATGACGAAATCGTTAAGCGTAACGACTTCATGTTATTGTTACTAAGTTAGTTATTTCATGAAATGTGAATAATTCATAAAATATTTAACGATTTTTACATATAAATATTCTCTCTTCATCATTTTGAGACATACTTATATCACAGTAAACGTGTGTCAAAGTACCCACTTACATAACCACATTTATATAACATATTTTTTATTTTTTTTATTTATATACCCATGAAGGTGGGGTACATGTAGGTATTATGCCTCGGTTGATATAATTGACAAGTATTTGAAGTCGGTTTCATTTTAAAATGGGTACACTATGAATTATAAAAGGTCAGGTCAGTCAAAATGATCATCAAGCAAGCTTCTATGTAAAACTTAGTACATTTTAAGATCAATTTCGATATTGGTGAACAATTTTTCAAATTTCATATAATATTTTATAATATTATTTTTATCTTTTACTTATTTATGCTAAAACTAACTTCACATTAGATTTTTTTTTAATTTTAGTTACAAGTTGCTCTAGAAGTAGCTGAAGAAGAAAAAGAATATTGGAAAGAAACAATGACGTATCTCTGGCGTGAGTTCGAAGATCCGGACTTAAGGAGAATGTTCCAGAAGTACTCCCGCTTAGGGACGTCTGCTTTACCAGAGGACTTAAATCAAAGGTTGATACAAGCCATAAATAATATGAAGGGGACGTATGCTAAAGCCACAATTTGTGATTACAAAGATCGTTCCAAGTGCGACTTGCACGTGGAGCCGGGTAAGTTGAATTTATTTTTTCTAGCTATTTTTTTTGAAGCTGCTGTTGTTGGCTTGAGCCCTTCGTGCTGCAGAAGCACAACTATCTATCTATCTGTTAACGCGACGGTTGTGGCTTCGAGTCCCATTCGGGAAATGAAGTAACAAGAAATAGCTTGGCAGTTTTCTCAACAAGAAAAAACTCCAAAAAATAGGGTGGAAAATGGGAAACGGAGTGTCGTAGCATTAGGTTCCTCCTGCTTATCGTGATATATGCGTGCAAATTCTGGAGGCATTGTGTGTTGAGTGGCAGAACTCAATGCCGCGCTTAACCTCGAGATCAGAGCGAAGAAATGGAAATATAAATTTAAGTAAATATTTCATCTCCTCGAGTGGGGATCGAACCCACAACCAGTCGGTTTTACATTCACACCTCGTTCCGCTGCGCCACGACTGGCCTCACAACAACGAGAAATTAATAAATTAATTTAATTATTTTTCACGAATCTTCAATTCTGGTAAGTAAAAATATATCACTGATAAAGCAAATGCTACATCATTGGCGCAGTGGGACAGTGTCGAACTGAAAACAATAATTTTGGGTTCGACTCCTATTTTGGGAATATTTTAATTATTATATTATTTTTAATTCCTTGCTTTAAAAGGCTTTCACTTAAGAGGCGGAACTCAACGCCACGCTTAATACACAATACGCTACTACGCGTAAAACTATATTTTTATTACAGAGAAACAAAAAACGAAAGTTTCTTTCACTCTAATAGTAAAATATCTAATATTTAAAACAATATATTTCAGATGTAACCAACGTATTCGCAACCAGCGAGGATCCAGAAGAGCTGAAGTACACTTGGTTGCAGTGGCACAAGGCGGCCGGTGCACCGTCAAGGCGGAACTTCACTGAGTATGTGAATATGAATAATGAAGCTGCTAAGTTAAATGGTAATTAAATCACGATTTTAATGTTAATATTTAAATAATGAAGGGCATAATAGGGTTGTGGGTTCAATTTCCACTTAAAGAAATTAAATATTTTCATTTCTTTGCTCTGGTAACGCGCGGAGTAGAGTTCCGCCACTCCAGAATTCTGCGACAAGTGGGGAGCGGAGTGTCTTAACACTAGGCTTTCTTTACCTCCCTACATGCGGAATTACTTATTAATTATAGGTATATTCTTTTTGTCGGGCTCTTTATATTCACGCGTCTTTGGAGTTTAAAGGCGCACACAGAGCGAAATTAGTCTACTAATTTAGATACGCTGACCTTAACAATACAATAAATCTAGCAAATCTGTTGTAGTAAGCTGTGGTGGTTTAATATAAGTTTAGAACCTTAATTTAATAAAAAAAACAATACATACCACATAATTTAATTTTCACTATATTCGTTGTATTTTATATACAATAGCATTACATTATTGAGTTCTCCATTTTCCATTTAATATTTAATTTGTGAATATTGGGTGGAGGAAGGCAACGTCCCGAATTCTTCTCTGCGTCAAAATTGCAATTATAGCTTTTAATCTGGTTTTCAAACGGCGATTTTTACTTTAATTATATTATAGAATTAAATGAATTATATGAGGAAAGTCGTGGCGCAGCGGCACGAAGTGTGACTGTAAAACCGACTGATTGTGGGTTCGATCCCCACTCGAGGAGATGAAATATTTACTTAAATTTATATTTACATTTCTTCGCTCTGGTGTCGAGGTTAAGCGCAGCGTTGAGTTCTGCCACTCAATACGCAACGCCTCCAGAATCCGGCAGAAAGTGGGGAACGGAGTGTCTTAACACTAGGTTCCCTCTGCCTACCCCGCTGTGTGCGGGATACAGCGTGAAGCTGATTTATTTATTTATTTATTATATTATAATTTTTAATATTATAAGCTTGCTTATTCAGGATACGACAACGTAGCCGAATGGTGGATAAGTGAATACGAAGAGGATGACAGTGAGGAACAGTTCGCAGCACTCTGGGAACAAGTGAAGCCCCTGTACCAACAGATACACGCGTACGTCAGACGTCATTTAAGATTGAAGTATGGGGATGATGTGGTTTCCGCTAGAGGACCCATTCCCGCTCATTTGCTTGGTAAGGAAAGTAAATTAGATGTTGGTTTGCCAAGTCATTGCAATTTAAGAAGCGGAACTCAACGCCGCGTTGTCGTTTGTCTTGTTATTAGGGCGAGGAATTAAAATAATTTATTTTCTCCTAGTGGGAATCAAATTAGCAATACAGTAGTTTAGAGGCTTCACTGTTTTCGGTCTCGGTTATAGTAATTATTAAAATCCGAAATAATTCAAATTATCATATGATAAAAATGTATGTAAATATTTACACTAGTACCTTTTAAGTATGTAAGAATGTTGGTGGATGGATGGATGGTGAATAAATCTATTTCGCTTATAATAATAACAATTTTCACAATACTTATTAATAATCTTTGGATATAATAAACATTATATTTCTTGTATTCTACTCTATTTTTCTCTCATGATGACAATAAACATGGTGGTAAGCTCTTTAAAATCTATTGTTGTAATTGTAGTAAAGTAAAGGGAGTTATATTAGTTAAGTAAAAAACAGTAAAAAATGTGTAGGCAAGTGGTCATTTTTTTCTTTTGTAAATACGATAAAGACGAAGTATAAATTCCACCGCTTTAAAGAACAAGTTAGCCAATTTAAGATAATAGGCGTATTAAGAAAATATAAGAAAACAATCAATATTTCAATTGGCAGGCAACATTTGGGCACAAACATGGAACGCTGTGGAAAGATTCACCCGCCCTTATCCCGAAAAGCCCGAAGTGGATGTTACTGCAGCACTTATAGAACAAGTAATGATTTTATTGTATACCTACATATAAACATTTACTTTTTTATGGGAAAAGACAAGGCAATTGAGCGTACTGGTCACTTGATGGTAAGTGATCAATGCCGCCCACAACCTCATGCAAATCAGAGGAGCTTCAGGTGTGTTATCGGCTTTTAAAGTGGAGATAGAAGCGCTTTCAGAAGGTACCCAGGCCGTATCGACCTGGAAACACAGGGTATTCCACAGTTATGTGGCGCGCAATGGTTGTAGGTTCGATTCCTATTTGGAGAAATGATTACCAGGTAGGGGAAAGACTTATTATATATTCTGCAAAAAGATAAATATTAGACTAATTTTTCAAATTGCGTATAAAAAAAAAAACTTTAGACGTTTTTTGTCTAGAGAAACTGTTTTCTTTCCAGAATTACACTCCATTGAAAATGTTTAAGACAGCTGAAGATTTTTTCAAATCACTAAACTTAAGTGGTATGCCTGATTTGTTCTGGGAACGCTCTATTATAGAGAAACCTAACGACGGTAGAGACATGGTGTGCCATGCTTCAGCATGGGACTTCTTTGATGGAGAAGACTTTAGGTTCGTATGATAAAATATAAAAATGAATAAAATAAATTTTAAGAGAAAAATATATACGACAGTATAGGGAACATAAACTTTTGGGAAATTCGTTAAAACATTTTAAATAAGAAAAAAAAACTAAAATTATATTAATATAAGAAAAAAATGTAATGTTGGAAAAATATGAAAAATGCTTCTTCTTGTTCTACTATTTGTTCAAATCAAGCAAATTTAAAAGTTTTCTTAATAAGTAAATTTAAAAGTATTTATTAGCTGACTGAAGATTATTGTACATTTGATATATAGTTTTCTTTACTTGTTTTCAGAATCAAACAGTGTACAACCGTCACCAACGCCTTTTTCAAAACCACACACCACGAAATGGGTCACATACAATACTATTTGCAGTATAAAGACTTACCAGTTATATATCGAGGGGGCGCTAATCCAGGTTAGTTAATTTTTTTTTTAACTTAAGATTATATTGATTTCTTTATTGTTAGGTCTTTTTATTGTTGTATCGTTCTTTGGAAGCAACCATTTCGTAATTGCCAGATACGTAACGCGACAGGTTGTGGGTTCAATTCCAACTCGAGTCTTATTGGGATCAGAGTATCTTAATACTAGGTTGAATCCTTCATTTTCTGCTATATGCTAGATACAGCGTCAAGCTAAAAAGAGTATATTCTAAATATGAAAAAAGGCATACATATTTAAAACATATTTTATATATTAAAATATTTATAAAATTAATATTTTCCAGGGTTCCATGAAGCTGTTGGTGATGTAGTTGCGTTATCGGTGGCTACCCCTAAGCATTTGAGGGTCTTAGGATTACTGGAGGATGGTCCTGATGACTTAGAATCAAACATCAACCAATTATATAAAATGGTAAGGGAATTAGAGGACGTTGTGTTGTTGTTAGAAAACGTCTGACTGTAAACGGAATAATTCTGGGTTCGATTCCCACTTGGGGAATGAAATGAAATTATTTTAATTTCTTCACTATGTCAGATAAAACGCAGAATTGAGTTCCGCCAATCAATATGCAATTATATTAAAAATAGGTTGGTTCCCTCTGCTTGTTCTATTAAATACCGGATACAGCATGAAGATGGCAAAGTTTTACTTTTTAACTAACTTAAACTACTTTTTAATGAACTTTGTCATGGTTGAAATTGAAGAACGGAGAAATAATTTAACTAATTTATTGTTTATTAATTTAGGGAAGTGTAAAATTTTTTTCAATGCAACTGTAAGCGCGACAACCTGTGCTCTGGTTACGAGGCAAAACGCGGCGTTGAGTTCCGCTACTAAACACTCATTACCTCTAGAGTTCATCGGAAAATGCGGAGCGGAGTGCCTTAACGGCTCCCTCTGCCTACCCTGTTACATGAGGGTTAAAGTGTAAAGTTGAAAAAAATAATAATTTCATAAATTTTCTTTCAGATCTTAGATAAAATAGTGTTTTTGCCGTTCGCCTACCTCCTAGACTTGTACAGATACAGTATTTTCCGGGGTCTTACCAGTGAAGATGACTATAACTGTCATTTCTGGAAATTGCGGGAGGAATTCCAGGGTATGGAGCCTCCAGCACCGAGGAGTGAGGAGGACTTTGATGCCGCTGCCAAATATCATATATCTGCTGATGTTGAATATATGAGGTATATTTATTAGTCAACTCTTTTAATAAAATATTTCATAAACTTCTCTTAAATTAGATCGACAAAGGTATTAGACGATTATTTGGCTTGGATGATGTTTAAAGATCACGGGTTCGAATCCTGCTACGTTTTCATTTTTACGTTTCTAAAATATATTATCTCATTAGTAGGCTAATCTCTCATTAGTAGGTACTAATATTAATATTTATATTGCAGGTACTACATTTCCTATATAATCCAGTTCCAATTCCAACGCTCTTTATGTCAGATCGCCGGTGAATATGAATACGGTGACGACAGCAAGTTGCTATCTAATTGCGATATATATAAGAGTACTGCTGCTGGTAATGCTTTTGGGTGAGTTTTTTTTCTTTTAATTGGAAAGTAATTAGTATATTAGAGGCCAGACGTGGCGCAAGGGTGCAAGCGTGTGACTGTGAATGCGACAGGTTGTAGTTTCGATTACCAGTTGAGGAAATTAAATATTGAATGATTTCATTTCTTCGCTGTGGTGTCGATCGAAAGTGCAGCATTGAGTTCCCTCACTCAATATACAACGTCTCCAGAATTCTGTGGAAAATGGGTAATGGAGTGTCTTAACAATAGGTTCCCTTTGCCTACCTTGCTGTGTGGCGCATACAGCGTGAAGCTGAAAAAAAAATATATTAAATTATATTATTACAGTGAAATGCTTCGCCTCGGTTCGTCAAAGCCGTGGCCGGACGCGATGGAAGCGTTAACAGGACAACGTAGGATGGACGCTAGCGGAGTGTTAGAATACTTCGCACCTCTCCACGATTGGTTGAAGAAAGAGAATGAACGTACTGGAGAATATATAGGATGGGAACCTAGCACAGTTCGTAAGTATATAAAGATACAGGAATTAGTGATATATTGAAATTTTATATAAAACTCTCTGATTGTAAACGTGACGGTTGCGGATTTAAATTTCTTAACAAAACCGTGTTCTGTTGCGTTGAGTTTCGCAAATTGGGTGATGTGGGGAGATTAAACTAATGCAAAAAGTAAAAAGAAATTTCAATAGCTAGGGACAAAAAACAATAGATTTCGATGTCAATTTACGCAGATTTTTATTTCAAGTAAAACGTATGAAGTAAAAAAAATGTTAATTTGATGAATTTGAAAGTTATTTTTGATATATGTCAGTGACTGGTAGTGGGTTCGATCCCCACTGGAGGAAGTGAAATATTTATTTACATTTATATTTTCATTGCTTCGCTCTGGTGTCGAGGCAAAGCGCGGCGCTGAGTTCCACAACTCAACACGCAATGCCTCCAGAACTCGGTGGAAAGTGTGGAACGGAGTGTCTTAACACTAGGTTCCCTCTGCCTTCCCTGCTGTGTGCGGGGTACAGCGTGAAGATATTTGATCTTATTGAAAGCTATTAATATCACGAAAATAATCAAAATATTATTTTTACTCCTTAGAATACTGCACATCAGAACAAAAGAGCGCTATGAAAAACACAGAGTTCATGAAGAATTTGAAAAAACGACCCGGTCAATAAAATTTATTTGTTTGCCAAATTGTTGTAAATAAATTATTTATTGTTATTATTGAATTTTATTTTTACTTTTTTCAACTATAGATAACTATAGTCTTAAAGATATAATAAAACCAGTTATATTTACTCGATGTTAAAAAATAGGATATTTAACTACACAATATAATGAGGCCGGTCGTGGCGCAGCAGCACAAAGTGTGACTGTAAAACCGACTGGTTGTGGGTTCGATCCCCACTCGAGGAGATGAAATGTTTACTTAAATTTATATTTCCATTTCTTCGCTCTGGTGTCGAGGCTAAGCGCGGCGTTGAGTTCTGCCACTTAACACGCAGTGCCACACACACACACACAATATTGGAATTTGAACAAAAGAAGGCAATGAGACATGGTCTTCCTTTAAACGTGATAGTTGTGGGTTCGATTGTCACTCAGAGGAAAATTCACGTTTAAATTATTTTCACTTTCTCAAAAAATGAGCGAAGAATGGAGAACGGAGTGCCTTGACACTCGATACTCTACCACACGAAAACTCTCAAAATATTTAGCCAAATTTAGTCGAGTTTAGTTGATTTGTACTTGCAATTTTTGTCATAGAAACGGCAGCTCGCACGAAAAATACTTATTTAGAAAACGTATAAAAATTTGAAGGTAGCGTTTTTTATACGTTTTCTAAATAAGTATTTTTCTTTCCTAAGTGTGGAATAACACTTTATAAATGTTTAAAAAATATTTAAAAAATAGTATTCTCTCTTGCCAAACGTATTTCCAATTAGCCAATTCTTAGTAATTATCTTTGGGTAGCGGAAATTTGTAGAAATCTCCCTACAGAGATATTAACAACATATGGCTTAGTGTTTAGAGCGCCTGGTCAGTTTCCAGGAGGTGCGGGTTCGAGTCCCGCTACGTTCAAATTTTTATACGTTTTCTAAATAAGTGTTGCTATAGTTATCTAAACAACAATCTTTTCTGAAGTTTATATACTATAAATATAAATAATGGTAGATTGTGACGTAAAATAAAGATTAGTATTAATAGAGCATACGACCTTCAGTCGTTACCCATGAGAGTAACGCGCATAATGCATAGACATCATATCATTATACAACGTACATATAAGTTATGAAGTGATAATTTGGTGACATTAAAATATGCTATACTGCTGGCTTCTTGTTCTTTGTTGATATATATTTTTTTGACTTCTAAGCCGAGAAAATTAAAATATTAAATAATTTATTTGCCTGAGTAGGAATCGAAACAACATCCATCTCGTTTACAGTTACATACTTGCCTTGCAGCTTAAGCTGGCTAGCCTGCTATATCTGCGTGCTAGCCCTCGTGGTCAAATAACTAAGAGTGGTACTGACACATGACACACAGGTGACCTAGGTAACCCTGACTTCCTCAGTAGATAGAGTTTTTCTTCTTCCTGTCAATGATTGGATTGTTGAGATTGAGATTTGCCAGTGTTTAGCTTTATCGCTTTTATTCGCATGGATTACGACAGTAAAATTTTATATACCGTTTTTTTTTTTTCAAATTTTGTGGAACCCCGCCTTAGTTATCAAAAATGTTCACGTTCTACGCTGTATGTACGTACGGCTGTCTGTAAGTCACTCAGTAACGCAAGAATTTTATATATAGGTTATATATATAGTGGATAAGTATATCAACATGTTTAATTGTAAATATGATATTGAATTGAAATCACTTCAAATAATGAATCATATATTAATTACCATTTTTGGTAAGTCAATTGAGTTAGAGTTTTTCTCTCACGGTTTTCAATTATTTACAAAGAGTATTGAACTTCGTTTGTTCTATTGTCCGGTTTCTCAGAACTTGTTAATATATGGATAAGCACATAAGAAAATGATAGGAGGTAAATGTTTAAAAAAAATATTTAAAAAAGAACTTATATATTCGATACCTACCTATTCGATTACCTCCATAATTTACTTATATATAATAATATAATTTTGAAATAAAAAACAATATTTTCATATAATAGCTGAATTACAGCCATGTAAGTCCTAAGTGACGGTCATAGAACAGATTTCAATGGGAGGAAGTCCCACAATGGCTGCCCTGACCCAGCATCGACGAATTGTTTTGGATCATAATACGTGTTGTTTGTTCATTTATTCTATTTGGCCATGTAATTTTTTATATTTTGTATTTTTTTTTATACACGTATTATTTACAATAGGTATGATAAAAAGGATGAGAAGTAGAGCAGTGAGGCCAGTCGTGGTGCAGAGGCACAAAGTGTGACTGTAAAATCGACTGGTTGTGGGTTCGATCCCCACTCGAGGAAGTGAAATATTTATTTACATTTATATTTTCATTTCTTCGCTCTGGTGTCGAGGCAAACCGCGGCGCTGCCTTCAGAATTCCGCAGAAAGTGGAGAACGGAGTGTCTTGACATAAGGTTCCCTCTGCCTACCCTGCTATGTGCGGGATACAGTGTGAAGCTGATTAAGTACTCCTTAAAAGAAAGAAAAGGTTTTGTCATTACCTAGAAACCGGATTTTCTTGCTTTAACACTAGAGCTTTGAAAAGGATAATAATAAATATTTCATTTCCTCGTATCCCGCACACAGCAGGGTAGGCAGAGGGAACCTAGTGAAAGACACTCCGTTCCCCACTTTCTGCCAAATTCTGGAGGCATTGCGTGTTAAGTGGCAGAACTCAACGCCGCGCTCGAAGCTCAATCTCCTGGAGTCGTGATCGAACCCATAACCAATCGGTATTACAGTCACATCACATCAAAACATACCGTATATTGGGGCCGAATAATAAAATTATATTATGTTTTAGTATTGAATATATTATTAAGTATATATTTTTTAATTGTTTCACCTAAAAATAAATTATAATATTACGTACAATTTTTAGCTTGACGCTGTTCCTTCGTATAGACAAATGCTGTTCGACTGCACCACAGCGGCGTCATCCCAATAATTTAGCACACCATGAAGAAGAAAAACGACAGATATCGCTATAGATTATTATTTACTTGTATTATGTATAAACTACTCGCTATATTCCACGTATTACAGCACAGTAGGCACAGGACGCATAGTGTTAAAACATTCCGTTCCCCACTCTCCGCCGAATTTTCGAGACACGGCGCGTTTAGCGGCAAATTTCAACACCACGCTTTGCCTTGTTACCAAGGCGAGAAAATGCAAATAATTAATTCCCACGAGTAGGAATCGAAACTGCGACCACCGTGTTTCAGTTTTAACGCTTAGATTGAATACCTACACCTATTAGGTACTTATATAGTTCTTTTTCCAAAGACCTGTATTTAATACGTAATTTTTGTTACATAATAAACATACACCTTGTAATTAACTCGACGTTCCCACGATAGACTGGTACAATAGGAAAATTATATCTTTATCATATGACGGAGTTACGCGTGATCTCAAAGTATTGCTGATGCATTAAAGAAGAAAAACAAGAAGTGAGCCAAGATTTTTCATTCATATTTTATTTTGCTTTAAATTAAAATAAAATTGCAAATCTTATTTATATCCTTTAATATTTAAAGTTTTAGGTCACTGAATTTTATGTGGGAACCTGGAGGTAAGTTAGGGATTGGTAGGCATAAATATTTCTCCGAAAATAATTAGAAACCAAAATCATCACATTCAGCCAAGTTAATAGTGCAATGACGACCAACCTTGTATATCAATTAGTCCTCTACTTTGTCCTTATTCCGCAGTATCCCATGTATAACAGTGTTGGCCGAGGGAACCCAGTGACTTTTCAGTAGATTTTTCATTGCAATTCGATACTCTGAAACAGAAATAATTCTATCTTCCGAATGGAAAACCTTCGCTTTCAGTAGTCAGATGCTATCCCACAGAACCCTTTTATTAAAAATATTTTTGTACCAGATACAGGTGTGCTTAAAAAAAAGTGCGGCGTTAGGTTCCGCTACGCAACACACAATGTCTCTACAAAATGCTATTTAGGTGCAAAGTGGTAAGAAGTAATAAAGAAGATCTATTACTTATTTCACATGATTGTCGATAAGTCCGCTTGGTCATAAAATGTGCTTGGCCAAGAAAGCGATAGCGAAGCGAAAGTGAGGCGATAACGTGACGAAATAGGGCGTGAACGTAAAGGAAGTAGCGGACTAAAATCTTTTTAGATTCTTTTAAATATTACGAAACTTTGTATTGTTTGTGTCGACTACCGTTACAGTGATTAGCTTTTCTTAGTATACCATATCTTTACTAGGTTCCTTTGACTGCTCTGCTATACTCTAGCATAGGGTAGTCAGAGGGAATCTAGTGTTAAGGCACTCCTTTATCCGCTTTGTACTCAATTTTGAGACATTGCGCGATGAGTCGCGGAACCCTCTGGGTTTTCAAGCTTTTTGCGTGATCTTTTTATAGCATTATCGATTCTGTTTTTTCGTAGGTCAACCAAGGTCTCCGCCACCTCTAAAATAAATCATTTCTGAATTGAATTTGAAGTAGATTTTGATTTTGAAACTATTATTTTTTTAAACATAATGACCTAGTTATTTGTCTAGGTCAAAATAGAAAATCTCTTCGGTTACGATATTTGACCTTATTCATGATAATATATAGAAGTCATAAGAGTTGACACTAATTGTAAAACGATGTAATGACGAAAACCCTCGCCTGTTGTGTTCTTTGCATAATCATCGAAGTCACTTTCCTTGAAGCTGGGAAATTTTTCAAGAGACTTATTAAGTATTATTTAAGAATATAAAAATAGAAAAAATATATTATTATATGTTTACTTATTTTCTACTTTTACCGTTGGCACAGTCGTGGTGCAGTGGAACAGCATCTGACTGTAAACGGGACAGCTGTAATTGTTTGTGGGTTTGATTTTTACTCGAGGGAATGAATTATTTTAAATTCCTCATTCTGGTAACAAGACAAAGTGTGGTCTTGAGTTTCTCTATCCAATATTGAATATCTCAAAAATTGAGCGTAAGTGGAGTGTCTTAACACTAGTTTTACTCTGCTACGCGGAATGTAACGTGAAGTTGCTTATTCATTTGTTAAGGCTCAATTAAGGTTTTGGGCTCAACGGTACATGTTTTTATGGAAATCAAAAATTCTCCATAAAACAAATGCTGTAGTTGTAAGGAATAACTTTACTTAATTAATTTAGAAAAATTATATAAACAATCAGCTTCACGCTGTATCCTGCACACAGCAGGGTAGGCAGAGGGAACCTAGTGTTAAGACACTCCGTTCCTCACATTTTTTTATATAAACAATCCTTAATTTATAAGATCATAGTAATATTGTCAATATTTAACTTTTAGTATAAAAAATCCATATGAATTAAAAATAGTAGCAAACTTACGGCAACAAAAGCATTACTCATCTTTTGTTGAGTTTATTTTGTATTTAATTACTGTAAATAATTCTTATCAAGGATAAATGACTGATGCTCATTAATTGTAATTAAAAACACTTTTGTAAAAGACATAATAACGTTTAAATTTACAATTATTTAACTCTACTAAGAGTTTATTTATTAGTAAGATTATAGCTTGCTGACCATAGCCCTTAGGCAGGCTTCAAAGAGGCGTGGATTCAAATCTCTCTATGTAAAAATTATTAATCGCATTTCTTTAAATCCCCAAAGTAAGTCTTAAAATATAATTAAGAATTACTTTTGCTTACTTTATTTTAAGGCAATCCAATCCAATTTTTTAAAATTATATAATTTTTTGCATAATAACATTCTCTTTTATTTGTTATTGTATTTTTCATATTGAGTAATCTAAAATGTCTCCAAAGCGTAAAACGCCACGCTGCACTAAGCATTCGTGCAAAAACGAATTAACACTGTACAATTGGTGTTTGCACAAAGTGAATACAATATTTATGTAACCTTTTAGGTCTATCTTACCCTGTGACGCACCACAAGGTCTTCTTTAGTTAGTACTTCGTGAAGAACAAAGCTGATTCACACGGCCCCCGACGATCGGCTGAACAGTTGTCGACGCGAGCGCATTCAGGCACCACGCACCATTGGTAGATAACTAAGTATACAGCCATCAACTTGGCCAATCCAACATGGCTTGCGATCTCAAGAGATATGTCCAAATATGGGCATCTCTTATAACCCTTTCTTTGTCTCATGCTGATCCCCAGCTAGATTTATCACCGTTACCACAAATTTCAACTCAGAGAAATCCGTATGGTTTCGGTTTATCCAGTACGCCGTCTTTGAATAATCAAAATCAATTTGATCTAAGTAGAAACTTTCAGTATAGTACTGGAAGACCTCAAGGTTCAGTAACACCGGGTGTCTACCCAGTGTCTTCAACACCTCCAAGTAGACTTAACCCTGATATTAGCAACAATGGGTACCCAAGTTTGGACTACGGCAATGGAGGTAGTGTAAGGAACCCTAGTTCAACTCTCCGTCCATATGACGACAGGAATCGAGATGACAGGATAGATGTGACAAATGACGCAAATTTCAGAAGAAATGATCCCAATTTCGTCAGAAGTGATCCAAATTACGTTGGAACCAATCCTTACACGTTTAACCGCGATGGTAATAATAATATAGATGATAGAGTGAATTACGCAAGTGTCCAGCAAGTAAGGGATTTCCTACATCGCGCTGACGACCAGGCTTCTAAGGAGTGTACAAACAACGTGGCAGCTCAATGGAATTTCGAAACCGATGTTAATGATGCAACTCAACACGCTGCTGTGAGTAGTGCACTTTTTTTGTATTATTTCTCACTTTTCTAACAGATTTTTAATTACATTTCTGCTGTGATCGATTTTCGAATTGATGACATTTTGATAAATCATGAAATCAGTCTTGTCCTTTCTAAGAAAAGACTTCAACGAAATCGTCAAGTTTATGATATTTTTTTTCATACACTGTAAATATTTTTTTTATTTTATTACATTATATATTTGAAAATATTTTATTTCACAGAAGTTGAAATTTGCTTTCTAGTTGTCATTATTTTTATACTATATTATTTTATACATTATTAATACTTAAACAAAAAGTAGCTGACGTACTTCAGTGGATCTTTTACGCAATCGATCAATGTCTTTTTCATACTTGTAGATACTTACTACCTACAGTATTAAGTCAGTCATAGAGAGAGATACAGACAGATAGACAGAGAGTTATACAGAGTCAAATTTTAAAAAATGTTACTATAAAATAACTTTGATATTCATTCTATTACTAAAGCTTAAATTATCTTAAATATATATACTATATGCGTACAATAAAGTTTTGTTGTTATATTGTAACAATAACTGTGTAAGCATCTATTCACAATATAAACTTAATTTTATTTCAAATCTCATACAAATTAGGTCACTGAATAAAAACATTGTGTTAACTAATCGAATTAAGTAACACACAAAACCTTATAATAATTAACATACAAACATATAAGAATTATGAATAAATGACGTCTATATAATCAACTTAGCTTATATTCACTTTTCAAATTCTTAAACCAATTTTTATTTAAAGTATACGAAAAACAGTGACCAATCACTGCTCGTATTTTTTCTCTTTTACAAGTATAAGCTTTACGCTTTTCCCACATAGCAGAGTGTAGACACTCCGTTCCTCATTTTCCGCTTAATGGATAATTGGAGACAAAAATTGAAGTAGAAAAGTGTAGAAAGATAAAGCTTTACGCCGAGTTCTATCTTGTTACTAGAGTAAGGAAATGAAAACCATTATTTTTTTCTAGTGGGAATCGAACCCATATTCGTCACGTATACGTGATATATATATGCTGTACAGTTGATCCACGATGACCTCCATTTCTCATCGTATACCTTGCGATAAATATATAATTTATCTTAACTCATAAATTCAAAAGTCCTTAGTTCAAAAGTTAATTTACATAAAAGAATATTTTCAATTTCAATATTATCCTATTTTCACGAAATATTAAGCTTTGCCCGATGTTGCACAACGGTACAAACGTGCGACTATAAACTGACGCTTGTGGATTCGATTCCCATTCGGGGGCATGACATGTTTAATATTTTCATTTCTTCGTTCTATTAACGAGGCAAATCGCGGTTTTGAGTTTCGCCGTGCAACACGCAATTCTTCAAGAATTCGGAGGAAAGAGTAGTTCAAAATTGTCCTAAAGGAAAACGGAGTGTTTTAACACTCCCAGGTTCCCTCTGCCTATCCTATAATGTGCCAAATACAGCGCTAATAAAATAGTAACAACGGTAGTTTATACATGGTGTTAGATATAGAAGCTGAGAAGATACAGAAAGGGCGATGTAAATCACATGTAGAAACGTATCTATAGAAATCGTTGTTAATGTGGGAATATTCGTATGGAAACTTTCAAATCCTGTTATCACAAATGGGAATCTCTATATATTATAGTCGTGAGTGATGCTGATGAGACACTTAATAAAATATATCTAAAAAAAATCGCGTAAAGTGAGGAACAGAATGTCTGATCACTAATTTCCTTCTACCTAGCCTGTGCTATGCTTAAAGCTATAATTTTACATAAAAAGTCAAGAATGTATATATTAGTAGAACTCACACGCATTACCTCCTCAGTGGAAAGAGGGGAATAAAAGGTTCCTAGGTTCCCTTGGCCTATTCTTCTAAATGTGGGATAGAGCGTGCATATGTATATGAATCGACAAATAAGTTAGTCATTTATATTAATATTATTCATATTCGTGTCGTGACTGCACCACATACTTATTTATTAACTTTAATTAACCGTGGGAAATAAATAAGTATATGTATAACCACATTTGAATAAAGCAAATCATTTCCTATACCTACTATAAAAAATAGGTTATAATAATTCCATAAAAAAAAACAATAAACGATCGATATCGGTTCGTTATTGGAAATGTAAAAAATAGACACAAAAAATGACCGACTTTAAATAACCTTAGAAACATATTTGATTGTAAACATTAAGATAATATTTTAAGCTAGATTCATCGAGAAACAGAAAAAAAAATGTATGCAGAATTTGTACGGAGTGATTAAAGATTGAGTTCTTATTTAGAAGATTGTATTTAGGTTAGGTTTCATAATTTTGGTTAATATTCTATACCGCATATAGTAGGGGAAGTATGTAAGTGTTAAATGCCTTAGAAGATATACTTTTTTAGCTTTATGATGTACCTCACAGAGGAGGCAGAGTAACCTCTGCCTGCCATTTTTGTTTTCCATTTTCCGCCGAATTCTCCAAGTAATGAGTGGCGGAACTCAACGCCGCGGTTGGCCTTCTCAACAGAGTAGGGAAAATATTAAATATATCATTTCTCTGAGTGGAAATCGAACCCACAACCGTCGCGCTTGCAGCCACACCCTTGTGTCCCTGCGTCACGACGGCTGCGAAGGATGAGGATACATAGAAATATGTATCTACATAGAAAACTGTCTCAGCCAAGATATATAGATAAGATTCGTTGTATTTCTTAATGAAAATAAAATTAGGTGTTTTATTTTCACGATTATCCTTTTTCCATATATAGTAAAAAATAAATAAATAGTTTTAGTGGACTTAATGATGCATTGAATCATTTCTTATAGTTTATCTGGTGCCCTATAGTTCTAAATCAAGTGTGTTAGTCTATGAAATAGAACTTGTGCTGGTCTAGGTCCTGTAAGACAAAAAAAGCCTCATTCTAGTCCGTCCAGTAATTCTAAGGATGTACGTGTAAAATCAGACAAAGAAACAACAACAGACAAGCTGGTTTAGTAACTTCTTACTGGTTTTACTTTTTACTGGTTTAGTAACTTCCTGTTATCAATCGCTTATTGTTATCAGTAACGCACCTGCAATATTCTCAATTGTATACTATACAGAATAGGCCTGAAAGGAAGAAATTAATTCTTTTATAGAAAAAAAATAATTAACCTCAAATACTCCAAAATTAAGCGGAAAGTGAATAAAGGAGTGTCTTAATTCTAAATTTGTTCTGCCCACATTCTATGTGGGAAAAGCGTAAAGCTTATGCTTTTAAAAAAGAAAAAATACGAACAGTGGTGTCACTGTCATTCTTTTGTGTACTAATTTCAGATTAGTTAATTCTATATCTATATTATAGTTCCCCTCGGAAAATGCGTGGATAACCGTATCTCAAAAACTACTAAACTGATTTAATGCAATTTGTGCTGCTGTGCTCTTCCTTAGTTATTGCTAATATCAGTGCATTTGTTTACGAGACCAACTGACGTCACAATAGAGTATAGCGTACAGTACCTCCTTCCTCTTTCTTTAAAATTACATGAAATTTGGAAAAGTAAACTTATAGAATGTACACAAATGCAATTAATTTATTAAAAATTTAAATACATTTTGAGGCCACTGGAAGCGCAGGGGCATGCGACTGTAAACAAAACAGATTGTTGGTTCAATTCCCACTGGAGAAAATGAAATATTTAATAATTTAATTTTCTCAACTTCCAATGAGTTCAGAATTCGGTGGACAGTAAGAAAAATAAGTGTCTTAATGGTAACTGATTGTTTTAACACTAGGTTCCCAGGTTGCCTCTGGCTACCCTGCCCATGTGTATACCCATGTGTGGTATACAACGTGAAGCTAGAGCTAACGTGATTTTTTGTAAATATATGTAAAACTCCATTGAACCTACTACCCCCGATACAGAAGAGAAATAAAATATAAGCCTAGAGTCACAAATAAAAATGGCGGAACCGAACACATAATACATAAAGGTTCTGACCTATAAGGCCTGGGACATACATACAATACGACGATTAATTTAACCAAGGCTGTTTATTGTGTTGAAGTAGTTTTCAGTTGAAGATTTGTATTTGTATTATGTTACTTTAATCTTTTCTACGTGACATTAATTTTAATGTTATTTTGACTTCTAGAAAATCATTGAAGTTCTTGTTAAATGTGTTGAATATAAGGATGATCGGGAATTTAAGTGGTTTTATATGGTGGCTTCTTCTTCTTCTTGGAGGCTGTCGTGGTGCAAGGGCACTAGGGTGTGACTGTAACGCGATGTTTGTGGGTTCGATCCCCACTCGGGGGATTAAATAATTATTTATTAATATTTTGATTTTTTCGCCCTGACACCAAGGCAAATGCTCAGCGTCGAGTTCCGCCAATCAACATTCATTGCGTAATGAATCAAAAACTTGCCGCCGAGTTTCTGATTCATTGCGTGTTGAGTCCTCGAAAAACTCGGTAAAAAGTTCTTAATTCGGGAACGGAGTACCTTAACGCCCTTCCCTCTGCCTACTCTGCTACGTGCGGAATACAGCGTGAAGCTGATTATTACATATAATGACTTAAATATATGTTTAAAATATTGAATTCTGGTCTATCTATTCTATTATACTATTATGCAGTGTTCTAACATTGTGTTTTCAATATTTGTTATTAATATTGACTAATAGAAAAACTATACAAGGATAAGAAAGGTAAGCTGTAGGCCGTTTACAAAATCTGAAACGTGCTTTATTATAATTAAGATTTATAATAAAAACATGTTATTTTTTAACATTGATATTCTGAACCGATTTTTTATAGAAAAAAATATTATAATAGGACACTACGTGACGTTTGGACATCACGTAGTATTATTGATGCGTGAAAATGACACTTTTTCTTATTTTTTTTTAGAAAAATGATGTTTTTTTTTTCATTTAAAATATTTTGTTATTAGATGTTTTTATAATATAGACGTTTCTAAATATATTTCGTTTCTACATTACTGAATAAATAAAATGTAATACTTGAAAAAAATTAAAATATTTTATAAATAACATTCTTTCTTGACAAGTTATATCTTTAAATATAATTAAAACTTAAGTTAGGAAAAATATCTCAAAAAAGTAATCTAAATATTTAGGTATAAAAAGGATAAAAAAAGCTGACAAGCAAAAAAATTTGGAACAAGAACAAAATTTTCGATTTGCAATAACAATATAATGTTTGATTTAGAACGGTAAACAGTGCGGGATCGAATCCCGCTACGTTAACATTCTAAATATTATTTCTAAATATTATTCTAGATGAAATTTATGGAAAACGAAATGTCTTAAAAGGTTCTGTATACCGGGATTGTAAATAGTTGAAACTAAAATTTTCTCCTTGGAAAAAACAAATCAAAATAGATCTAGTACTTCCCGCGTCAACTTGACGATACCCATACATAAAATTTATTCACAATACAGTCCGAGGTTAACATATTAGTAAAAATTGTAGAAAAAAATTAAAAAAAAATTAAATTAGCTTCACGCTATATCTCCCGCACACAGCAGGGTAGGCAGAGGGAACCTAGTCTTAAGACACTCCGTTCCCCACTTTCTGCCGAATTCTGGAGGCATTGCGTGTTGAGTGGCAGAACTCAACGCCGCGCTTAACCTCGACACCAGAGCAAGAAATGGAAATATAAATTTAAGTAAATATTCCATCTCCTCGAGTGGGGATCAAACCCACAACCAGTCGGTTTTGCAGTCACACCTCGTGCCGCTGCGCCACGACCGGCCTCAAAAGAAGAAAAAAATGTAAGAAAATAATCTATTTTGTAGACCCTGCACCCAATACAATGTCTAACTATATTAGGCTTAGACGCCTTCGCCTTGGAGAGTTCTCACGGTCGTGACACTGGCGTTTTTTACCTGCTTATTGCAAAACTGTAACTCGATAAGTAAATGTAGGTGTCTCTGTATTTTGGGTGAAACAGGTGTTTTAGATGTTGAAATATTATTATGAAAAAAATACTTTAAGCTATATCTCCTATATAGACTTGTAGGAAGCGGGAACCTATTGTTAAGTCACTTGTTCGCCACTCGGGGAACCTAGTGTTAATATACTCGTCCGCCCCGCCTCCTTCTTCTATTTTCAAAATACGTTTGACATTTTGAGTGGCGGACCTCAATGTTGCGCTTTGTCTTTCTTTTCGAAATGAGAAGAATTAATTCCCCCGAATAGAATTCGATCCTACGATCGTCGTGTTTACAGTCACATGCTATACCGCCGTTTCACAATGGCTTCAATGTAGAAAATATAAAAAAAATGACTTCGTCGAATGATATCTTATTGCTTATACGTATCTCCAGTTTATTTATACGGTAAAAGAAGACCAAGTGAGACTCAACACTCTGTTTTTCATTTAGTACAATTTTAAAAAAAATAATAAATTTTATCATCAAAAACATCGAGATATCTTCTGAGTGAGTGATAATTGTAGTAATGTTTTGTTCTTGAATTAAGGATCTTGTCTACTGACAATCAATAATATTAATGGTGTTTAAGCTATGATGAATTGCAGCTTATGTCATTTATTTTAATGTATATATTAAATATAAAGGAAATATATATATAAAGCCTTCCTGGCTTAGGTGCACAAGTGTGCGGCTGTAAACACGACAGTAGTGGGTTTATTTCCTTGCTCTGGCAACGAGGCAAAACGCGGCCTTGAATTTTAGTACAATATCTGGCTAAAGATGGAGAACGGAAGTGTCTCCAACCTAGGTTTAATGGTTTCTTTTGCTTGTTTGCACCGTGCTATAGATCGGGATATAGTGCGAGGTTAAAAAAATATTAGTAAAGCGTGAGCTAGATTAGTCCTTCGAGAATTCAGCACCAATTTACAACTTGAAAAAGTTAACAAAAGCTGTGGTTGCGAGTTTATGGAATTTTGATTAAAATGAAATACGAATATAAATTACACCTTTTTTCTTTACTATATTATATAAAAAATCATTCTTATTAAATTTCATAATTCTCGATCAATTTCAATAGATTTTGATTATGTAGCGAATTTCATATAACATGTGATAAAACGAAGAACTTTATGCTCCTCTCGTCTTTTAATTATATTTACTTAGAAATTTTTTTTATGTGCTCCGAGGGACTCTAAATCTAGATATCTAATTTAAAAAGATTTTTAACACGATACCTCCACTCTATTTTGAGATAAAGTTTGTTAAAATGATAAAAGATATACATTAAAATATGGGTAAGTAAAAGTATTTAAACATATTTGTATATAGCAAAAGAAAAATGTTTAACACAAGCCCACGTTCCTTTACATGTTAATTGATGACCGTTTCAATAATCTTGACCTTAACCTCAATAAAAATGTAAATTGAATCTTAATACAAAGATTTAGAGTTAAAAATCCATTGAAAAATCTGTTGCATAAAGTAATAAATGAAGCTATTTGGAACTTTCAGTTAATAGTGCTAACTTTTGCGGTCGGTTGTACTTTTGTTTGTAAACTTGAACTCATTTTGTATCAATGAATGAGGCTGTGCTGTTATTGTTTTATTTTTTGTGCTATTTTTACTTTGTTTTATATATTTACTAGCGGACCCGGTCGCGGCTTCGCCCGCTTAAGCTTTACGAATGCTTATAGATATATTTAGGAAATTGTTTGTGAAAATATGTAACTAATTTAAATAAAAAAAAAATAAGTAAACGTAACCATAGTAAAATATTAATAAAAAAACTAAACAAAACCAGCTACATTATTAATAATTTTATCTCTTTCTGTCTTTCTATTTCCCCAAGCTAATATCCAGAATAACTGAACTAATTTTTATTGGACTTTCAGTGATCGATTTTACTGATTTACCCGGGAAAAATCTATTACACCGATGCCGCGCAGGGCCGCAACTTACACCACACCAAGAAATTAATGAAAATCTAACTAATCTGCTCCTCGAATAAGCGAAGAACCAAAGAAAAGCATAAATTAATTATAAACAGCAAATAATTACATAAAAATTAACAGTAGTTCGAAAATGTATGAAAATTTACAAAACCGTCAAAGTCATCTGCCC
>JAATLQ010037537.1:21743-56712 GCA_013421005.1 Heliconius erato x Heliconius himera | reverse complement strand
CATGTAGATTTAGATTATAGTGTTAGATTAAGTTGGTAAGTTACAACTGAAGTGAATAACTGGACTTTCTTAAGCAGATATTGTATAAATATAGAAATATAACATAAGTCTAGTTCTAAGTAATATCTATAGAAAAAGTATTAAAAGTAATGTAAATATAACAAAAGGTACGGACCATAAAGTCTGTAGTGAAGGTAAGATTAAAATAAAAAAAAAAAAAAAAAAAAAAAAAAAAAAAAAAAACGCTAGGTTTAAATTTAGTAAAACATAAATTACACCAAGATCAATATTAGGGAATAATGTAACTAAACTAGCTTTTACATGCTGCTCTCTCTTCGGCCATCACGAACAGAATCTTTCTATTTGAACTGATAGTTCCCGAGATTAATGCGTTCAACCACACCAACACATTATCTTTATGATATTAATATAAACAATATATAAATATTTTAGTCTTACTTACGTATATTAACTGATTATAAATTGAGATATCATAAGTATACTTAATTTTTTCAAATTCTTAGTTTTAGATAAGAAAGTTATTTGATTATTTTTAATGATATTAAAAGATAAAAAAAGAGTTGAGGTTTTTTTATTACAACAGCGAACGAAGCGAGTACGGGTAGGCGAGCGAAGCGAACAAGCCAGTCCACTACTATTATAGTATAGTACCATTACATAAAAGTAAAAATCTAATTTTAATATAAAAAATCTTAGAAAATAGAACATAATATTTCACTATCATAAATTTTGTAAATGATCATTAAAATTTCCACCCACAACTATGCGTTGAGAAGCTCGAACAGCTTTATGAGCTTCTTTAGTTACAAGCTTAACGCTTAAACACTAATTAGATGGTACTTATAAATTATAGCAACGTGTTTTATTACATTTTATTGTATAAAAGTATCTTTATGTTTCATAGCAGGGTAGGCGGTGAAATTTTATGTTAAGACTCTCCGCTTTCCGCTCGGGAGAGTGATTATACTGAAATTATTTTTAATTTCTCCGACCAAGTAAGTAAAGCGCGGCGTTAAGTTACATTACTCAACACACAATACCTCAAATGGTTTTGAAAAGCGAAGAACAAAGTGTCCTGACCCAAATTCTCATTCTAACCCGCTGTACGAGAAAAAAATACAAAAAAAATAAACAACTTTTAAAACACCATAAAAGCCCATAACGCGTAATGGGTGCCATAAAAACGTTAAAATAAATTCTCAATATAAATACACCATACATTAAGATGTAAACAAATTAAGAACTAAGTTATTAATTTAGGGCAGTAAGCCCTAGATCCTGTGTAATGAATGACTGTTAACCAACTTTGGTGCCACCTGAACCGTTGATATTAAATTAATTTTAGTATATTTAACCTTATTCTGTTACCTGTATATGTTTCCTGTAAATAGCTTCACACTGTACTCCGGCCTTCACGCTGTATGAGGCCAGGCGTGGCGCGGGGGCACAAGGTGTGACTATAAAATCGACTGGTTATGGGTTCGATCCCCATTCGAGGAAATTAAATATTTATTTAAATTTATATTTTCATTACTACGCTCTTGTGTAGGGGCAACGCGCGGAGCTGAGTTCCGCCGCTTATCACGCAATGCATCTAGAATTCGCCGAAAAGTGGGGAACGGAGTGTCATAACACTAGGTTCCCTCTACATACCATGCTGTGTGCGGGATACACCCGATCCCATAAAAACATAAAGAAATATTTTTAAGTCTCCCCTACACTCCCTACATTCCCTAAACTATCTCCATTCCTTACTCTATCTGTATGCAAAATTTCAAGTTGCTAAATCGCGTAATTTCGTCTGTGTATTGTCTGTCACTCAGTAACGGAATAGTTTTATATATAGATACATAATTCACACAAATAAGTTTTAATAATAATCAGCTTCATGCTGTATCCCGCATATAGCCTAGTGTTAAGACACTCCGTTTCCCACTTTCCACCAGTAGGCATAGCGTATCGAGTGGCGGAACACAACGCCGGAGTTTTGTCAACAACTTTTAAACTTACAAATTAGAGATAGTTTCTCATAATTTCCAACTCATTTAGCTTAGAACTTGGTTTAGTTTAAAAGCACAGCATAACCGATAATGCTGTATAACAAAGCACTTCAGCGGTCTCACACGATAAACCTAAATATAAACTCGTTATCCTAACTTGCAGCGGACTTAAGAAAATTTCATTATATTCTTGTTCATTAAAATAAATTTAGTAAATTTCACTTAAGAGGCCCTCGTGGCTTAGGCGTGCGACTGTAAACGTGACGGTTGTAGGTACGAATTACATTTGAAGCGATAAGTTGGCGTTGAATTACGCCACTCCGTTTCACGTCTAAACACTGGAGGAACCTGAAAACCTAGGTGTTCAGTTTCCTCTTGCTTACACTGCTTCGTACTGGATACAGCGTTAAGGTAAAAATTAAGGCAGCGTTAAGGCAATACATTTTACGGCATAAGTCGTCGTGGCACAGCGGCAAAGCGTTTAATTATTGTGATGGTTATGAGTTCGAATTCCACTCAGGGAAATGACCTATTTTTATTTCTTCAAGAAAAATTATAAAGTTACGTAAAACATACAACGTCCTGGAAATAATAAATAATATCCCTATACATAACCCAATATTCGTGGGATACGGCTTAAAGCTAAAAAAAAACAAATTTGCCCCTCGCTTATGAAAATTTCATTATATTCTCGTTCGCTTAAAACAAAATTAATAAACTTTACGCTGATACGTTGTGATCTTCTTAGAACTATGTCAAGATACGTTTTGAGATCAATCTACTACGACGGCGTTCACATTTTTTTTTTTACTTATACTTGTATATTGTACAATATTTACATGTATATATTATATAGGGCGGTCTGATTGGAAATGCAACAGTTGTGGGTTTGATTCTCTCAGAGAATTAATAATTTCATTTTTACGCTTTAGAACACAATGTGGGTTCTATACGCAGGATACAGCGTGAAGCCATATAATGTTGTAACCTGTATCTATATATAATTTTGAATATTGAACAAGACCGAGTCGGGCTCGCCCACTAGGGGTTCCGTGAAAAATTGGAGCTTTTTCTGAAATTCAAGCTTAGCCTAACCAAAGCCCTTTTATCTGAGACCTTACTTAAACTAGCGGCTTTAGTATCAAAATTTGCCCCCCCTTTTATGGCTATTATTTTTTAGGATTTAACGACAATTTTATAGCATTCAGAGTAGTTTTTTTCTGAACCAGTACTGTAGTACCTGTAGATGCTAGCTGCCAAATTTCATATTCTAGGTCAACCGGTAGTACCCTATTAATTTTGATTCCCTTTATAGTGTCGAAATACGCAGTTTTTGCGATATAAACGGCCATATCTTTTTTAACGACGGACAAGAAAGTGATCTTATACGGGTTTCGTTTTCCTTAAAAGGTACGGACCTCTAAAATATAAAAAGTAGAAAAAAATATTTTAATTACTTTAAGGAACGGAAAAACAAAGAACAACTAATAAAAAAAATATCTTACATACAATTTAAACCTCTCTTTTTCAATTCGTACCAGTCAAGACAAAATTATAACCTCTTTATTATTAAAATCGTTTAAAAAAAATAATAATACGTACAACTAAACTTCCCTTTATAAAATAATATAGCTACAAATCACAAAATCAATTTCGGGCAAAATTCAGTCCGAATCTCAAGAAATCCTGAAATCTATTCATATATAATAATAATAATAATAATTTTAGCGATGACAAGTAAATTAATATATCCAATTATATGCGTGGGGCTGTCACCGTTTGTCAAGTGCACTCTGACCCTTGGATTTACACTAGTATTAAACTGACGTGCACGATTTACGAACCTAATATAGTACTGGTGGAGTATTTGGGTTATGAATAATAGAATTTCTAATGAAATTTTGATTGTTATTTACGGAGGTTCCCTCTGTCCACCCTGATGTGTGCAAGACGGGAAGTAGAGCGTAACCTTAAAAAAGCTTAGATTGTTTTAAATGGATTTGTTTGGAGTGTTATTTATATGTTTCACGAATTCTCAAGAATATCTCCTATATGCGGGATTAGTGAACAAACAGTCTTTGTTAAGATTATTATAGGTTTAAGTTAAAGTTTAAGTTTTAAGTTTATTATAGGTTTTCTAAAGTTAATTCTTAATAGGTTTTTAATTAGATATTAGTTATCAGAAGGTTATATAGAAACTAAAATATCGACTAGTCGTTGAATCGATCTAGAGATCGTCTATAGAAAAGCCATAGAGCACGACTTAGAGCATCCTATCAATCTCTTAACTATAACTTGCAATTGCTGGTAGAAATATCAAAAGAAAACATAGTACAGTCCACTTAGATACTACAACGTGGGTTTCCCACCAGACCGTGATTTTAATTCAATGGCATTCAACACAAGAAAACAAATATAATATCATCAGTTATCTACTGTACACTCGATATATTAACATAACAAAAAGTAACAGACAGCCAAAAATTCTAATCTAGTTATACCAATAACTAAGGATACTCATATATATACATATGTTAAGACACTTCGTTCCCCACTTTTAGCCGATTTCTGGAGACGTTGCGTGTTGAGTGGCGGAACTCAATGCCGTGCTTTACCTCGACACCAGAACGAAGAAATGAAAATATAAATTTAATAAATATTTCATGTCCTCGGGTGGAGTTCGAACCCACAACCAGTCGATTTTACAGTCACACCTTGTGCCCCTGCGCCACGACTGGCCACACGAAGAAATCACATAATAAATATTGAAAAATGAAAAATTATAATGAAAAATAAACAAAAAAACGTTCATAAAAGCAAGCAATACATTACATCTCAAACAAAATTAACAATAATTAATCAAAGAATCCAAACATAAACCTAAGTAAGTATTAATAATGAAAAGTTATTATGCTCCAGTGTTATTATGAATATGAATCGCCTTATTTTTCTCGTTTCAAGCGAACTGATCCCCGACGATATTGTCACAGAGTAATGAAAATAGATCTTTTTCCTCTCCATTTTAATTACTGTATAGTTGAGCGAAAGGCAATTTTGAATCTTGTTGGAACAAATAGCGACGACGTTAAAGTAAAGCTAACTTATGACTGTATCATTACGTTATGATGTGAATTTTAATTAATATTGTTGATCGTGGCACAGCGACATACGCTAGGTTGTGGGTTCGATTCCCATTAGGAGGATTGAATCATTTAAAGTGTTCATTTTCTTTGCTCTGGTAATGAGTACTAACATTAAGTTCCATCACTCTTCATAAAATGTCTCGAAAATTTGGCGAGAAGAAAGTTTTAACTCCAGACTCGTACTGCCTTTCCGCTAGCTTTATTCCGAATTCCGCACATAGCGGGGTAGGCAGAGGAAACCTAAGAAATCAACAACTACCTAGTATTAAGACACTCCGTTCCTATTAAAATAATTCCGTTTCCCACATTTCTCTGAATTATGGAGGCATTGCGTGTTGAGTGGCAGAAATCAACGGCTCGTCTTGCTTTGATACCATAGCCAAGAAATGAAAATACTAAAATTTAAATTCCTCAAATGTGAATCGACTGCGCCACGACTGGCCTCAAAAATATTATAATCAGCTTCACACTGTATCCCGCGCACAGCAGGGTAAGCAGAGGGAACCTAGTGTTAAGACACTCCGTTCCCCACTTCCTGCCGAATTCTGGAGGCATTGCGTGATGAGTGGCAGAACTCAAAGCCGCGCTTAATCTCGTCACCGGAGCGAAGAAATGGAAATATAAATTTAAGTAAATATTTAATCTAAAAAATAATATAATTTATATAAATTTCATACATTACAATAATATAAAATATACGAGATGTAAATAGTGCAATATTAGCGTACACTTATTCCGACTGCAATTTCCGGGTACGAGTGTTTGCCTACAGTTTGATTGTTCGGGACCGTTTGTCTTGTCACTACTTGCGAGTTGGAGGTAGTTTAGAAACTCGGTGGAGGTTGAGATTTTTAAATTATATTTATATACTTTGAGGCCAGTCGTGGCGCAGCGGCACGAGGTGTGATTGTAAAACCGACTGGCTGTGGGTTCAATCCCCACTCGAGGAGATGAAATATTTACTCAAATTTATATTTCCATTTCTTCGCTCTGGTGTCGAGGTTAAGCGCGGCGTTGAGTTCTGCCACTCAACACGCAATGCCTGCAGAATTCGGCAGAAAGTAGGGAACGGAGTGTCTTAACACTAGGTTCCCTCTGCCTACCCTGCTGTGTGCGGGATACAGCGTGAAGCTGATTTTTTTTATATATTTAATTTTATTATTTTAGTTGGAGAAGAACGTAGATTTGAATCCCGGCCCGTGCTATTTTTTTGTTACACGTTCTATTCCGTGTGTTCGTAGGCAGAAAGAATTCCATGAAAAGTCACTTTTTTCTCTATTTTCTGGTAAAACTTGAAACATTGCCAATTAAAAGATAGTAGCGGAGAGACACAAGTATGTGACGGTAAACACGACTGGTTGTGGGTTCGATCCCCACTCGAGGATATGAAATATTTACTTAAATTTATATTTCCACTTCTTCGCTCTGGTGTCAAGGCTAAGCGCGGCGTTGAGTTCTGCTACTCAACACGCATTGCCTCCAGAATTCGGCAGAAAGTGGGGAAAGACGTGTCTTAACACTAGGTTTCCTCTGCCTACCCTGCAGCTGCAGTTTCGATCTAGTGTCAAGGAAAAGCGCGGCGGTGAAGTCGTTACGCAATGCCGCCAGAATTTGGCGGAACATGTGAAACGGAGTGTCTTAACACTGGGTTCCCCCTACCTACCTTGCTGTGTGCGGGATAAAGCGTGAAACTAATTTAATTTGATTTTCACCACTTGCCACGTAACATACGAATAAATCTCTCCTTCCTCTCTCCTTAACATTTTTTATGTTTAGGACTACAGGATCGTTCGGCGGGCTCTTTCATAAATGGGTTCTCTTCTAAGTGACGCTCTAGCGTTTTGAATACCACTATTAAAAAACGTAGAAGCTGATTTCGATTGAGAATTTCATTGACATATTAAGGTTGACTACTGTGAAATATTTAGGTAACGCTATCTTACTAAATCGAAGAAATAAAAATAGATCATTTTGTCAAGTACGGATACAACCTACTACCATCATGATCACAGTCAGACGACTCACAAATGGAGCCACAAAAGTCTCCATAAATAACATTTATGCCGATAGTTTTATTCAAGCGAAGTCCAACTAAAGGTTGCACGTTCAAATTTGTAATTTCGATTTTACTATGTAACAAGCTTTACATTCATGTGAATGATTATTTCGGCTTTAATATATATAATAATCAACTTCACGCTGTATCCCGCACACAGCAGGGTAGGCAGAGGGAGCCTAGTGTTAATACACTCCGTTCCCCACTTTCTGCCGAAATTCTGGAAGCATTGCGTATTGAGTGGCAGAACTTAACGCCGCGCTTAGCCTCGACACCAGAGCGAAGAAGGGGAAATATAAATTTAAGTAAATATTTCATCTCCTCGAGCGGGGATCGAACCCACAACCAGTCGGTTTTACAGTCACACTTCGTGCCGCTGCGCCACGAATGGCCTCTTTATTTAAGCAACATCGAACTAAAGGTTACAGCTTCAAATTTAACATTTCAATTTTAATATGTAACAAAATATACATTAATTGTAAATGATTATTTAAGCTTTAACATGATATATAATAATAAAAAAATGAAAAAAAAAACCAAATCTATCAATATATTTATCTCTAATCACGTTTTTATGGTACTCGTGGTTAGATAAATAGCAGTAGTAAAGTTTATGACTCTGGTGTCTGATAACAACAAAATCAATATACATGTAATAAATTGTATATGAGGCCGTCGTTGTTCAGTGTAAGCGCGAAGGTTATCGGTTCAATTCCTGCAATGAATAATTTTTATTTTCTCGTTTTATTAACATGAAAAAGGGTCACAACACGCTCTGTCTCAAAAATTGGGTTAAAATTAGGGAACGAAATGTCTCGACATTAGGTTCCCCTACCTGCTCTGCGAGATAGAGCGTGAAACTGAAAAGAAAATATATATTACACATTTCATACTTCGATTTCTCTTCCAATGGACGTTTAATGTAACTAATTTTTCGTCTCTAATTAAGTAATTATCAGAGCGCCGTTAGGAAATAATATCTCTAATAGAAATACTCGAAGCTCTCAGTGGCTAATGGTGTGTGAAATTAATGCTTTCCAGTTTTTGACATTTTTCTATTAACTCAGTGTTATTAATAACGTCGTTTCTATTTCCTTTGTAACGATTTGTAACGAGTTCGATTTTATATATTTATATATTTACTCTTTTAATATAATACTAATAACGACTGTCCCTAATTTGTAGAAATATCTGCAAAATGCAAATGCAAAAGAGGTCAGTGGTGACTGTAAAACCGACTGGTTGTGGCTTTGATCCCCACTCGAGGAGATGAAATATTTACTTAAATGTATATTTCCATTTCTTCGCTCTGGTGTCGAGGTTAAGCGCGGCGTTGAGTTCTGCCACTCAACACGCAATGCCTCCAGAATTCGGCAGAAAGTGGGGAACGGAGTGTCTTACACTAGGTTCCCTCTGCCTACCCTGCTAAGTGCGGGATACAGCGTGAACATAGAAAAAAAAAGAAAAAGAATCTGCAAAATGTATTGACCATGATGACCATAATGTAATCATTGATGTCATCGTGGTAAATAAATGCGAGACTGAAACGCTTGCATACATTCTTGAAATGAAAATGGTATGATTTAATAGATTCAAGTACAACATTCCCTCCCTGAAAATTCTGTCACTTTTGACAATCTGAAAGCTGAGTCATTAAAAGTGAGGTTGAGTTCACAGCAAAATTAGCCTATGTAAAAAAAGTTAATACTAAGAAAAAAATGCGTAAAAAAAACATCAGTCATTATAAATATCAAACAAGGGAAAGTACTCAAAAATTAATTTGCTTATTGCAAATTTAAAGCAAAAAATGCAAAAATCATTAGACAAGGTGTCTTTGTCAATCTGCTGTCACATCTGTCATTTAAAATATGATTGATTTTGATCGATTCAAATGGATTTCTTCTTGTTTTTTTTTTCAGTAATTGATTGATATTTTCTTTATTTGTACTGTAAATATATGCACTAATAAGTGCGTTAAAATACTTAAGACTTCATTAAAATTAACATTTTTTTTTGTAGTCCTGTAATCGATTATTTATATTGATTAAGGATCAAACTATTTTTCTCATTTATCTCCGCTTTTAGATTGTCAATTAGGCTGATGATTGATCTTCTAAAATTGAAAGAATTACCAAATTTTTAGAACATATCTCAACTCTTTATATTTGGGCCCAATATTATCCGTCTCCTTTATTTAAGGAAGTCGTGACAAAATTATGACTATAAAGACGACGGCTATAGGTTCGATTCCTCTCAAAAAAATGTTACTTGGTAATTACTTTCGTTTTCACGTTTTAAAACGTATATCTTGAATTTGGGCAAAAACCGTATCACGTAGTGTCTTGACACTAAATTATTGGAAATATTTTAACCAAAATTTGAAAATACACAAAGTGATTCAGCTCTATATCCTTATTCCAGCCTAGAAAACACTAAAAACAACATAAAAAAAACAACAAAAGAGTTATATTCATCTTCTTCAAAACCACCACAAGAACGTTATCTCGTCCGTAACGTAGCGTAAAACAATTAAAATAAAAAAAGGAAGCCTTCAAAAGTAAACGTAATTAATATAACAGTTAGTCGCTACCATTAATTCAGTTTTTGTACTGTCATAATATTTTATAAAACCGTCCGCTCTTGACGGTTCTGGAAACGTCTGGATAAAAGAGCGACGACGACTCATTCATCTTCTGGGGCTTACGTTACATTCAGTTTTCATATTTCCAGTGCTCGTCGTATGGAATTTTGACTTAGTTTTTGTGTGGTTCTAAGTTCAAATCGCGCTTAAATTATAATATTTTTAATTTTCGTCTGCCTAAAGTGTTATGCAGAGGATTTAGGATTATAAGTAAATTATTTAATTTCAATACTTTGGTAGCCAAAACACAGTGTTGAGCTCCGTCACTCAACACTCACGAAGAGTCTTTAAACTAGTTTCTGTATATCTAACTCTGCTATGTGAGAAAAGCCTGAAGCTGCTTATGTATTTTTTTTTATTAAACACAGAAAAGAACTGATAATTTAACAACGGCGATATTTCACTCTCTTCTGCACTTCTACACTTCTATACTTCTTAAATAACACTTCATGCTTACGGAATCCAACACCACATTTTGTCGCGGCAGACAAAAGAAAGGACATTTTTGGAAGTATAAAAATTGGAACCGAAATAAAAACCCACTACCATCTATTGTAATATCTTTATTTAAACAGGAACTTTCACCTATGGGATTATTCTTATATCTAGAGAAAATTAAACATGAAACCATTATTGATTATTTATATCAAATTTCAATAACAGTTTAATCAAACGAATTTATCAAAAAGTTATTGATAAGATATAAATAACAAAGTCTTATTGTATGTATTGTATAAGCGGCTAGTTGGTCTAGGGGTATGATTTTCGCTTAGGGTGCGAGAGGTCCCGGGTTCAAATCCCGGACGAGCCCAATTTTTTTTGTTATTGTATCTTTTGAATATACAAATGAAAAAATCATAAGATTCTTATTTTAGCAAATGTGAAATGTTTATATGATATACTCAAAAATAAATAAAAAACTATTGAGGCCGGTCGTGGCGCAGCGGCACGAGGTGTGACTGCAAAACCGACTGGTTGTGGGTTCGATCCCCACTTGAGGAGATGAAATATTTACCTAAATTTATATTTCCATTTCTTCGCTCTGGTGTCGAGGTTAAGCGCGGCGTTGAGTTCTGCCACTCAACACGCAATGCCTCCAGAATTCGGCAGAAAGTGGGGAATGGAGTGTCTTAACACTAGGTTCCCTCTGCCTACCCTGCTGTGTGCGGGATACAGCGTGAAGCTAATTTTTTTTTATTAAATAAAAAACTAATTTTATATCTGATACAAAATTTCGGAGTAAAAAATAACACAGAATTATCAGTCCGTCCTTCAATTTTGAATTGATTCGTGAACTCTAATTTAAATATAAGCAAATTCTTTTTACTTTGCATCACAGCTTCATATTAAAAAACAACATTTGACAAGAAGATTTTTAAATAACAAGTAATGAAACCGTAGCCGTAATCTTAACGCTGCAGGATACCCGCACATAGTAGGGAGAGGAAACCTAGTGTTAAGACTCTCCATTTCACATTTTCCGCCTAATTTTTCGAGGCATTGCGTGTTGAGTGGCTAAGCTCAACGTCGGGATTTTGCCTTGGGGCAAAGAAATTTAAATATTAACAAACAGTAATTAATTTCCTCGAATGGGGATCAAATTCACAACAGTCGCGTTACAGTCACACCATTGTGCTACGCCACGACAGTAGACACAAAAATATTTTCTAAATAAGCACTCTTCTACAGAAATCGAACCCACAACCATCAAATAAATTACAAGTACATTTTTCCCTAAGCATAAACAAAAATTCATTATTGTCCATTTTATTATTGACACTCAATTGTAAGTCCTGTCGTTAAGTATTAATAGAGACACCGTTATCTCGGAACGTTACGGAGGGTATTTGAATTTTGTTTATTGTGACTTAGAGATTGCTGTTACAATATAAATTAGCTTTGTTCCCCTCCATCATTAACAGTTACTGTTGTTCCCATTTTAAAATATATATTGTGAAATATATTAAGCTAAACGTCAATCGATAATATTGTAATAATTAAAATGTTCTTCAGAATAAATACTCTTTACTGGAATTGTTTAGATTTATTTGTTCAAAATTTGGCTGTTAATATTTTCGTTGCGATTGTGGTATTGAGATGAAGGTGATTATGGGGTCGAATTCATTTCAAGGGTAATACTTAAGTCCATAATATTTTTTTTCTCTCAGTCTTATTCTGGATAGTTCGATTCCATCCCATAACCTAACGAAAAAATGTTCACGTTTTGTTCCGCATATAGCAGAGTATTCTAACAAAAAGAGTGGTAAGACACTTCGTTTACCGCCTCACGCCTGGATTTGAGACTATCAGAATTTTCTCCACCAAAGCAAGGAAACAAAAATAATTGATTTACTCTAATGAGAATCGAATTTACGACCATTGCGCTTACAATCAGTTGCTGCTCTATATGTGTTAAAAGCTTCTATGTTGGTGGAAATGAAACAATAGAGTAGCTCTTTCTCTTTCCGCGTATACAAGTATCATAAAATGCGAGATACAAGTAAAAATACTAAATAGCTACTTAAACTACCTTCATATATATTAAATATGCTTCATATTTATCAAATACGAATTATTGTAAATTTGTATACTAATCATTAAAGCCCTACTGAAGTATAATATCTACTAACCCAAGATCCCAGGGCCCTCAGAGCTAGGTAATTTTAGCAAAATAGCTAAAATTTTGATGATTATTAGTCTAATATGTAGTTAAGCCAGTATGCATACTCACTAACTTAAAAGTGGGTGAGTACCCCTCAGAGTACCACCAAATAAAGATACATCTCTGTCTGGGAGGTCGATTAAGTCATCGGATTGGTCAGGGTGCTTATAAGGGGTCTTAAAATAATCCGTAAATAATATATATAAAAGTAGAGTATAATGTATTTTGCTCCAATTTTTAATTGCTTAAACAACCTTTACGACGTCTGGCAGGAGTAAAGGCTCACGTAAAGGATGGTAATAGTGGATACACATTATTTATATTATTCTTAAATACCAGCTTTTCTACTTTAACCTACGTGAGCGTGTACGTGAAGTAAGCTTACAGTCTTAACTACATATTAACTATTAATCCTTAAAAATTTCAGCTATGCTAAAATAACGTAAGTCTGGAGGCCCTGGGATCTCAGTCTATACCGTACGCCCCGCCACTGCGTCTCAAGTGGGGATTATATTATATAAATCCTATTTGAATGAGTGCTGTTTAAATACGAGTGTCTTCTTCATTTTACGTTCATTATTTTGAAAAACGTTCATTCACAAAAAACATGTTTTCTTATATGAATATTATTTTTAAATTTAAATGTATTGTTTGACTGTACTTGATGTATAACCAATACACTACGTTACCAAAAGGAGGAAATAAAAATATTCACCATTTCATTCCTCGAGTGGTAAAAAAACCCACAACGGTCACGTAGGCCATTTCACAGTTACTTGGTTACGTGATTCCTACGGAACGGCACAGCAGTGGAGTGCCACATATCCTCGTGGTGAGGATGTATGAACTTGAGACATACTGCGATTAAAGAAATTGGCTGCAGATAACAGGTCATATGGTTCCATAGAATACTGTCCATGAAAAATGCAGTAGAGAACGCATAACAAATAACCTCTTGACACAAGCCAAAGTGTCATTCCTTTCGTAGATTATTGTTTACTTAACGATTGTGAAGTACTTTCTGGTAGATGCAGAAAATGCTTAATAAAAACAATTGAAATGTTACATCATCACGTTTTTTCTCTCAAAGCCTACCCCAGGCAGAAGAGACCTCATGTTGCTGTACTGCACGCACCGCCCAATTTTCAAGACATTGTTTGTTGAATGGAGAAGCCCAATGTCTCACTTTGCCTACTATAATCTTTCTTTCGAATGGGAATCACGCCCACAGATATCGTGTTTATATTAATATACTGTCAGAACTGCACCAATTACCTGACCTTACCTTACCTTAGCTTCACGCTTTATCCCTGGCGCGGTAATCAGAGAGAACGGAGCGCCAAACGCTACGGTCTCCATATACCTCTTTCGCCTCGTCCACTGTCATCAACTTCATACATGCCCTCCGGGGCTCCTCATGCACCAATTAACTTACATTAAATAACATTTTTTATACATAACCTTAACGAAATAATATTAACAGTTGTATAGTAGGCAACATTATTTTGTAAAACACATATACAACAGAAAACGAAATACACATAAAACAATATGTAATGTAATTTCTAATACAAATGAGGCCGTAATCTCGAAGGTGTAATTAATTATTTTGAATGCTCTGTCTTTTCTGTTTTAATGGGAAAGATAGTCATTTAAAATTAATGGACGACCATCTTTGCTTTCATCAAAGCAAAACCATTAAATGTACGCAGGTACTTGTATTGTTCGGAGATAATAGCGCGATGGTAGATTTATTAAGTCAAAATTTAATTTTTGTTGAGTGCGCTTACGTTGTTTTGATTGTTTGTGTTTATTGTAAATAGAAATAATAGTGCTTATAGGTTCATATTTTGAGTGTATTAAGTACTAAGTTTCTTATAATTTTTTTCTTATTTTGGGAAGGTAGCACCTTCACTTTATTTCACGCATAGCAGGCATACACTCTGTTCTCTAAGCACCGCTAATTTTCTAGACATTAGGTCATTCAACACGAAACGGAACTGGTTGATGAGAAATAAATATAAACTAAATATAATAATTAAATAGTTCTAATGCTATTTAGAAAAAGGTTTAGATATACATTTTTCCATATTTAAGCAGATATACCTGATTATAACATAAGTTTACTGTTAACCTGGTAAGATTAAACGCATCGCATAATCGATCATTTTTTTCAAACATACACAAAGCAGACAAACCAAGGATACGTATTAATAATATCAAAAAAATCAGATTTTTAGTAATCTATCACTCATCTACAAATGGATATAAGTAAATAAAACTAAAATATTACAACATACCCAAAAAATCTTATTAACATTTAACATGAAGACAAATGTCAATATTTCTTAATATTTGACTCTACCTACTTCTACACTAACTCTCTTCATTCTCCTTTCCCGTCACTTTGACAGTGAGATGGTTAATCCCTATACTTTCAGCTTGCTGTACGTTATCAGGTAGCGGCTCATTTGCCAGATCCGGTACTAATAGCGTCGTAAGACCGGCCGCTATGGATATACTGCCGAAAAGCAGCGTTGGTAGACTTTCCATGTACTGTGTCTGAAATTAAAACAGTAAAATGTATGAGAGTGAGACAGTCACGGCGCTGCGGCACGAATAATCAATACACAATGCCCATGAACAAACACGTGGAAAGTGGGTAGTGGAGTGTCTTAACACTTATTTCCCTCTACTTACCCTGCCGCATATGGAATACAGCATGAAACTTAAAAATAAAAAAATAACAATGAAACTAACTTTATGGTGAATCGTAAGTATAATTAAAATTCTATATAGAAAAAAATAATAAAGGGCAAATAGAATTATAGTGTCAAAGTAAATAAAAATTATAAAATGTGAAGGATAATAAATAACAACCTAATAAATTTTTGACATAAATTTAATATATTTTTTGTAGCTTCACATTTACATTTTTACCAGATAGCATGTTAGTCTAAAATAACTTATTGAACACTCTATTAGTAGCGTTGATAGGGGAACGAAAACGCCACGTTTTTTCTTGTTAAAGTGGAAAAATACTTCATTTTCCCTAAGGGACATTGAACTCGTAACCATCTTGATTATAATTAGGGGCTGTTCTACTGAGCCACATCGAAATAAAAATGCTTATCTCTCTATATGTAATAAGACAGTAAAAATATTTTTTCTGTACATTTAGTAATTTTGACTGAAATGTATAGAGGGACACTTAAAAAGAATAATAGAAAGCAAAAAGATTTTTTTTTAATTTCTTGTCTGTCTGTCTGTCGATATGTATGTCCACATTTTTCTCTGAAAGTACTGAACCGATTTACTTAAAAGCTTCACCAATTGCTTTGTTTTAACTTAACTACTAAAGGGGTTCATCAAAAACGGTTCATTAAAAAAAAAGTTATCGTCATTTTAAAGAACTCAAGGCATTAGTTTGCCTGCGAATGTTATATAGCAATCGCGCTGGTAAGATTCCTGGCTAAAGAATGACATTCGAAACGTCTTAGTTATATGACTGTTGATAAAAATATATATTTTTGAAGCACTATTATTTAGTACTTATTATTTAGTAGTCAATCAATTCTGCATATTAAATCAATTATCATGTAGCTTAAGCGGTCGAAGCCACTAGTAAATAATATAATAATGTAAGCAAGCAAGTAAATTCACTGCAAGAGACTGATTATTACCAGCAATGGTGTCATTGGTGCCAATATAGAGCCAATCCTTCCTATAGCAGAGCACAGCGCGTGCATCGAATTCCTGGAATACGTTGGAAACAGTTCTGATGTATAAATATATACTGTGGCAAATGTGAACGTAGATACGAATCTACCCAAGAAGTACACTCCAGTGGACATCCAAACATATTCTGAAATGTAATGACAAAATTATAATGCGGAATAAGCTTCATTTTTTTTGTGCCGGTACTCAACGCCGCATTTTGCCTTTTTACCAGAGCAAATGAAAATATAAAAATATATTAGATTTTCTCGAGTGAGAGTCGAACCCATAACCTGTCGCGGTCGAAGATTCGCAAGGTTGTTCCCCTGCGTCACGAATGGCCTAAAATTCAATAAAATACGTATTAAGTTTATTGTATTGCCCTCTTCATTGTTGGTATGTGAATTTATACTACAGTAGTGGGTTCGACCTCCAGGATGAATTGGTGAAATAATTATAGATATTGATAGTGGAGATAGTTATTTTAATCTTAAATGTTTAAATGTTTTTTTTTCAGAAATTTAAATATTAAAATAAAAAATTTTTTTTTTTTTCATACTTACCTTTTGGCACAAATGGCTGAACCAAACATAACAATCCAGCCGATATAAAAGATATAAGTAACGGCTTCTTCCTTTTAAATCGCTGCAAGACGAACACCATAGCGATACTCGCGGGTATATCAGACAAGGACATTATACCAAAATTCAAATATTTGTTCCCAGCCAAGGAACCCACGTTCACAACCAAACCAAAAGAGATGAACGTGCAAGAAGTCCACCAAATTAGGCAAATTAGAAATCTCTTTATAACAATCTTCGAATGAAAAGTTTCATTCAACGCCGAATTCTTCGGACCGTTTTCTTCGCATTGTATATTAAGTAACATTTTGTTATCTAATTTAATTTTGTTTACTCTAGCCATTTTTAGTAGCAATTTCGTCGCTTCGTCCTTTCTGCCTTTACTTAGCAACCATCGCACGCTCTCGTCCATGACGAAGTAGAATAATATGAAAAGTAGAGACGGTGTGTAAATGACGCGGACGAAGTGTCGCCAGTAAGGCACGAAGTATGCGGCTATGGAAAAAGAGACGCCGCCCAAAGCCGCTATCACGCAAAAGAATATTTGCTGATGGAGCCTGTAGTCGCTGTGCACTAGCTCTACACCTGAAACAAGAAAAAAGAAAATCTTTTCAATCTAAAATGAAATTCTTTTAACGGATTAACGCGTATAGTTGTCTATTATATATCTTTGGCCTCTTCGTGACAGGGTACCTCGGGCAGTTACAAAATGTTATGTATTACACACACAATTCTAAACGAGTAAATACGGAACGGCAATCACTAAATTTCCGTTTTAACACGGAAACGAAGTAGCATGTAGTGTAGCAAAATATAAAAATATTGTGGCTAAATATTACACAAGATAAACAAACGTTTACAAAAAATATAAAGCTACTTACATACAACAATACAAAAATATCTTACTAAAACGATTCAGAGTAACCCAAATAGGTACCTACAACTTTCGTCCCTCATTCATTACTCAAAATTCCCATACTCCAAGCATTTTTAAGAAAGGAATCTTAAAAAAAGAGTCCTTTTACTTACCTAATATAAAGGCTGGTGAACAATTGTCCCCGAAAGTGGCTTCTAACCACTCGAGTACAACAAAAGCTAAATATGTACTTGCGAAACTCTTTGCGATACCAAATAATGCGGCCGCCACACCGGCGATTATGATGGCCGCTTTGCGTCCTATTCTGTAAAGGATATTTTATATATTTAAATACCTACTAGCAACCTATTGGCGGCTTCGCCTGCTTAATTTTTTTATTAGATTATATTTAAATAGTGCAAAATCTTTACAAAAGAACGTAGCCTATGTTTTATTATAATACTAGCGGCCCGCCCACGGCTTCGCCCGCTTAAAATACATGATTATTGTTTTAATAAGCAGAATTGATTGACAATTATAACTTCATTAACAATTCAATTTTGTTTACTTTATTGTATAATAGTGCTTCAAAAATATATATTTTTGTCAACAGTCATATAACCAGGACGAATTTCGAATGTCATTCTTTAGCCAGGAATCTTACCAGCGTGATTGCTATATAACATTCGCAGGCAAACTAATGCCTTGAGTTCATTCAAATGACGATAACTTTTTTTTTAATGAACCAATTTTGATGAACCAAACTTTAGTAGTTAAGTTGGGTTAAAACAAAGCAATTGGTGAAAGTACTCTTTTAAGTAAATCGGTTCAGTACTTTCAGAGAAAAATGTGGACATACATATCGACAGACAGACAGACATACAAGAAATTTAAAAAATATATTTTTGCTTTCGATTATTCTATTTAAGTGTCCCTCTATCAATTTCAGTCAAAATTACTAAATGTACAGACAAAATATTTTTACTGTCTTATTATATATAGAGATAAAAGCTATATTACCAAAATGTTTCATCTAACTTCGTTCAGTCGCTATTACGTGAAAGTATAATAAGCATCATTTACATTTATAATATTAGTAGGGTTTTATTTACTTTTAATCTGTGGCCATCGCGTTGTGGCGCAGTGTCACTAAACGTGAAGTTTGTAGGTTTGATTCTCACTCGTCGGAATGAATTCTATTTATTTCGCTCTTTTGCAGGTGCTTTATATAACAAATTTAATTTATCTTCACGCTGTATCCTGCACGCAGCAGAGTAGGCAGAGGAAACTTGGTATTTAAACAACTTCGTTCCCAACTTTCAGCCGAATTCTGAAGGCATTGCGTGTTGAATGGCAGTGCTCTACGCCGCGCTTTGCCTCGACACTAGAGCTAAGAAAGGAAAATACCAAAAAAATCCACTGGCCTACATAACAAAAAAATATAATTAAAATTGAAAAGAAAAACATAATTAAAACTGGAAAGTAATTTCAACTAACTTGTCAGAGAGTTGTCCTTGGAAAAATAGCCCACACATTAGCCCTATACTGTGTACGGTGCCAACAAATGTGCGCCTCCAATCTTGGCATGCTAGCTGAAACTAACAGTACGAATAACGTTTAAAAACTTTTAATGAAAATGTTTCACAATAAACCAATTAGATATACAACGTTTATATTGTGACACATACGTGATGGTTCTGGCTTCGATTCCCTCTCATGGAAATGAATTATTATTTATTAATATTTTCATTTCTTCGATCTGGTAACAATGCATAGCGCGGCGTTGCGTTCTGCTGTTGAGTACACGAAATATTTTGAAAATTTGTCGAAAACTGGAGAACTGACTGCCTTAACGTTTGGTTTTCCTTCTGGTTTTACAATTCTACTGCTACGGCTAATTGAATTCATTATTTTTTTTTCCATACGTAAATATGTGTAATAAATATTGTAACGTGATTAATTGCATGCGATGTTTATTGGTTTAAATTTTTTAAAATTTATTTCTCTTATTATCTGAACGAGAAAATCAAAATATTTTATTCTCTTTAGTGGGAGTTGAACCCACATTTTTTGGTATTTACGTCAACCACTGTGTAGCTACAGCAACACCGCGGTCTACGTAGTTGATGCCATTCGACAGGCAATGTCTCGAAAATTAGGAGAAAAGTAAAAAATCTTGACATTAGGATCTCTGGTCTTCTTGGCTTATGCGGGATACAACGTGAAACTAAAAAAAATATTGTAATATGAAAAACGAATACCTCAGCAACAAAACTATCTTCCTTTTGATACACCCATTGATCACACGATTCAACGATTGACGTATTGAAGCTGGCTTCGGAACAGTCCTCAGCATGTGAATGATATTTATAGCAACCCCTAGAATTTGGTGGTGTGGTGAAATTGTATGGGGATTCAAATACAGTGTTTTGTTCGCATGGCTCGATTTTGCATCTGAAATAATAATATTAAGGATTTTTAATTTTGACGGTCTCCAAGAGGCGCGAATTCAAATTCCCCTACCTCCAAAGTTTTATGTGTTTTCAAAAATAGTGATAATTTAAGATTTTTGTTTTGATAAATAGTAGACTAATAAATTTCGTAGTCTATTAAATATTTGTTAAACACCAAATTTATAAGAATTATAAAATTATTATAAATTTTGGACATAATGGGCAAAATATATAGCGATTGTTTCCACGATCCCGACATTGTTAATAAATCAAAAAAATTATAAAAAAATTATACTTAAGCAGCCAGAGTAGCTTTAACATTATAATTATAAGCTAGTGCATATAGCATAGTTATATGTAAAAACTCAAAGAATCCACTTTAATCTTAAAACATACAAATTTTCTTATTTTTTTATTTCCTTCCTAAGAGACAAATCGTAGCGTTAAATCCTGCCATCAATATCTTTAAACTTGAGCGTTGAGTCGGGAACGGTTAGTTAGTTAACCTAGTTTTATCAACACTAGGTTCCCAAAATGGAGATAGGGTACAGCGTGAAACTAAATAAACAAAATTATAGTTATACACGTCACCGCGTTATTAAATTTCCACATATAATCTCAAAATTTTACCAACAATATTACAAATTAATTTACTTTACCTGTACAAAGTCTCCTCAGCAACGATCACGTAATTAATACAGTGCATGCCATTATTGAAAAAGGCGAAGCTTATCAAGAGTATCGCTTGTATATGATACCGACTGAAGGCACCAAAAACTTTTAACACATCGTCCAGATGCACGCTGTTCTCCTCAGAGAAGACCATCTCAAATTCACCAATTATTTAAAATTTCCTAACTATTTGAACCAATTTTAATATTTTTTAATTAAAACTTGCTATCATTTTAAGACTATTTTTTTTCTGGTTAAGATGTCTAAGCTTATAGTCCACTCCATTTGGTCCATGAAGTAAAGTAACGGTATCTCAAGCCGAGATGCCGTTACGCGTAATAAAACAATCGATTGCTTCCGTTGGATACTTAAATGTTAACAAGATAAGTGCTGAATGATGAGCTGCGTCCTTTGAATATTGAGGTACAAAGCTATTAGGTTTGGGAGAAAACGGAACACTTGTTCTTTTTTTATATATTTTTTTTCTTGATATTACAAAAGTTGGTATGTAACCAAAGTGCATCGTTGAGCTCCGCCATATTGGTAGAAGAATATTCTTATTTAAAATAGGTACTTCTGCGTTTTTCTATTTTTTCCGAAATTAAAGATTGTCAGATTTCTATTTGTATTTTTTAAATCTATACGTTTTTCTTTTCTTTCTAAAATAGAAGCAGCTTCGCTTTTATTCTGACTATTCCATCATCCACTGTTTTAAAAAGACAGAAGCGAGGACTGTGTTGAATATAGCAAACAAGAAAAAATATATATATGTTCATATTTATATATAGTGTCAATATTTTCAGCTTCATACTTCGGCAGACAGAGGCAGCCTAGTATTAAGAAACTCCAACCTTCAATTACTGCCCAATTTTCGAGATTTTGTATCTTGTATGGCGGAACGCAACAGACCTCACGCTGCAATTAGTCTTTTTACTTCATCGGACAATTAAAAATAATTTACTTACCCGAGTGTAAATCGAACCCGCAACCTTCGCTCTTATAGTCAGGTGGTGCCTTAGGTTCACAACGGTCTTGCTTAAAGTTTCACATGCTTTATTTTACAGTGCATAAGTGTAAACATTCCAGCTATATATCTCTCATTAAAGTTTTACTGTTACTTTTTTTGTGGACATTTTCCTGTTTTCCTTTGAACGTTTAAAAGCACATACATGTCTCTTTGTAGCTTCTCATTTTTAGTCTGAAACTACTAGCTTTTTGGTGACTTTGCAAACTGATTTCCATTTTATAAACGCATTATATTATTTTCTAGTTCGTTGAGTTTTTTTATTGTTTTTGATTTGGTATTTTATTTATTTTTAGCTTCACGCTGTATCCAACTTATAGAAATGTAGGCATGGGAATCTAGTATTAATACATTCCGTTCTTCACTTTCCACCGACTTTTCAAGACATTGCGTGTAGAGCGAAACTCAACGCTGCTCTTTATCTCGTTACCGTTATAGCCAACGGAAAATAGAAAGCAATTTGATAAATCCCCTTATCCTAGCTGCCCCTTTTTAAGAAAAATAAAAAAGTACTTAATTTTACACATACATCTTTATTTCTATATTTAAATTTAAAATTACAAAGCGTTATCTCAGGAACCATTCAAAATTAAATGAAATTTAATTTTGCGTTGTATGGCTCATTTATCTATAAAGACTACATCTAATTCATCGTTTCAATGTAACCCACTAAGAGTTAGTGTAACTTAGTGTTCAACAGTAATTCTTAGTTTCCAGCGTTCATTGTGTTATGAAATAGAGTGTACAAAATAGATTCATAATCAATTAGGCACACTAGCTCTACAATATTTGGTGTATGTGACATCTAATATTATACTCTGCCTGCAATAGACTTTATTTGTGCAGTACATACAGACGGAAAGAATGTTTTGTTTGAATTTTCATATTTTATTAGTCGAATCTGAATTTATTTATTATATTATTCTTAATGAATAATAATTTTGGATTTTTAAAATATTTTTTTCACTTTTTTAATTTATTTATTCGGCTTAAAATTATTATTAAAAATAAAAAAATAAATCAGCTTCACGCTGTATCCCGCACACAGCAGGGTAGGCAGAGGGAACCTAGTGTTAAAACACTCCGTTCCCCACTTTCTGCCGAATTCTGGAGGCATTGAGTGTTGAGTGGCAGTACTCAACGCCGCGCTTAACCTCAACACCAGAGCGAAGAAATGGAAATATAAATTTATGTAAATATTTCATCTCCTCGAGTGGTGATCGAACCCACCCAGCCGTTTTTACAGTCACACTTTGTGCCACTGCACCACGACTGGCCTCTATCATATTATTGTTTATATTATTTTCATTCATAACCTGTATGTATCAACACCGAGTCGAGTAGGTAATTAGGTGAATCTAGACAGAGGCACCATCCCCTAACAATGCCTTTGATTAGTAGATTACTAGCCGCTTTCAGGAACTACTCGCAGCTACCTCACGTTTCATTCATTCTTACGCTATTGTACAGACGTACGAATTTAGCAACTATTGTTCTTGTAATTGGACTTTGTGGAGGTTTGAGGGTCTTATAGCTAAAATTGTATCGGTTTGTTTCGGTGTGGATGTGAAATTTGTAAGTGAATTGTATTTATTGATATCGTAGCATATAGATCTTGTCAGGTTTTGTTGTTTGTGTTAGGTATTGTAGTCATTATATTATATTAGATTTTGGATTTAGAATCTAATTAAAAAAAGAATAGTAAGAAAAGAATAATATTTAGAAAAAAATTGAAAAAATTATAAATGTATTGAAGAACATAAATTTGCATGTTTAAAAACGTAGATTATGTGCAAATATAATTGTAATATTTATGAATTATATTTATTATATTTATAAAATTATCTATGGTACCTGTAAACTTTAATTTAGAAGAATATATACATTTTTTTTGTATTTTATCTACATATCTCAAATATAATTACCTTATATCTAGTCACAGACATGTAAATTACCTTATATAAAATTATTTTTACCGCATAGCAAATCACCCAGAGGGAACAGTGTTAAGATACTCCTTTCTCCATTTTCTCACTATCTGATCAAAACGCTCTTATTTACTAATCGCTTATAAAAACTACAAAAATCTCTCTTTAAACAGTTTAAAATCCCAATAACAAAAAAACTATCTCAATAACAAAAATTTTTGCCACCAAGTGACAATCCCCTTTACGGAGTATGCACTGCGAGAGGTGGACAAATATTTGTGCAACGTTAATTAAACCGATATTGCTCAGTGGTCGACGGGAAAAATACTCTAAGATTGGACCTGGAGTGTAAAAATACTGTTGTTTTATTACTCTGTTGTGTTTATCCTGTGGCTGCAATTAGAAGGTACTTTGGGAGCTATTTTAAAGATGTTTGTTTGTTCTTGAGACTGCCGTGGCGCAGCGGCACAAAGTTTGACTGTAAAACCGACTGGTTGTGGGTTAGATCCCCACTCGAGGAGATGAAATATGTATTTAAATTTATATTTCCATTTCTTCGCTCTAGAGTCGAGGTTAAGCGCGGCGTTGAGTTCTGCCTCTCAACACGCAATGCCTCCAGAATTCGGCAAAAAGTGGAGAATCGAATGACTCAACACTAGGTTCCCCCTGCCTACCCTGCTGTGTGCGGTACACAGCGTGATTTGATGTTTTGTTTGTTCTTTATTACAAATAAGCGAAAGAGTTAAAGATTATTTGAGTGTTTTTTTGTAAGAAAAAAATGTTTAAAAAACATAATTGTAGGTGAAAACATTATACAATTCCAAGCATTACGTGTTGACTGGCAGGACTCACTGCTGTATATATTTCCTTTGTGTTGTGAGAGAGAGGCTATGAAAATACCAGGCAAATGAAAACCATCATGTTTACAGTCAAACGCTGTGATGTCGCTACAAAAGGACGTCGTGGTGCAGGGGCACAAGGGTGTGACTAAAGTGACGGTTGTGAATTCGATGCTCACTCGAGGTATTGAATTATTAAATTAAATTAAATAAAATTAAATTAGCTTCACGCTGTATCCTGCACACAGCAGGGTAGGCAGAGGGAACCTAGTGTTAAGACACTCCGTTCCCCACTTTCTTATTGAATTATTATTTTTTAATATATTTGTTTCTTCGCTCTGGCATTAAGGCAAAAGTCCGGCGTTGAGTTTTGCCACTCAACACGCAATGCCTCAATAAAATCAACAGAAATTGGAGTACAGAGTCTCTTACACACTCTACACTAGGTTCCCTCTGCCTACCAAGCTGTAGGCGGGATACAGTTTAAAGCTAAAAAAAATGTATATTACTAGTATTCGTACTTATTCTACTGTGCTAAAATCTTTTCACGTCATATACTTACATAAAATAAGCCCTAAAAGTAAGCAGCTTTTCTTACACAGCATCATAACCGGTGTAGAGTTTGGTACCCTCGCCTGTACACAACCTGAAATTGCTCGAGTTCATAGTTCATAGTCACCTATTTCCTCAATCTACGCTTTCTTTTCACATTCTCTTGTAATTTCAACTTGAAAGGTAAATTCAGTAACAAAATAGAATTTTTTTTTATAAAATCCTACGAAAAAAAAATTGCATTATGAAATAAGAAGATACTGAATAAATTTGAAGTGAATTTTTGTGTATAATAATTAAGAAATATTTTCTTTATCTACCTTCATTCGATAGGACATCTTTTATATATACAATAGGTACAAATATAATATGCATGTATATCCATATAGTACTCTACCCTAGGAACCATTTATGGAATTTATGAAAACAAAAAAAATATATTTCTAAATCATAGCAACACAGCACGAATAAATTCAGGCATTTTCTAAATTCTACGCCAATAATTCTGAATGTAGCGGCCGTATAAATTCGTTGTGTTGTTCCACCGTCGTAATTTACAACTGGGGTATGTTTTTACACATATGCAAAAACAAAAATTTGAAATTCAATATAGCTTCTGTTAGGCGCCATATGGTGGTCCGCGATATGTACATAAACTAGCCTATGCGCGTTGCCAATTATTTTGGTGTACCTTCCAATATTTTGTTAAAGAGATTTACCCTCTTGGTTCCTGTAAAAAAAATGGTGAAAAATCTTATTTTTGGGTTTCACTTAAAATTGAAAAACGAAATCCTCATAAAATCACTTTGTTGTTACAACATGCAGTTGTCCATGGTTTTTATTGCATGTGGATGTGTGAACCTACAATTATAAAATTTAACTACTTCACAATTTTTTTTATATCAATGAAAAAAAACCCCGTACTTATTTAGAAAACGTATAAAAATTTGAACGTTGCGGAACTCGAACCCGCGCCTCCTGGAAACCGACCTGGTCGCTTCAAATTTTTATACGTTTTCTAAATATTTTTTTTTCTTTCCTAAATGTGGAATAACACTTTAAGAATGTTAAAAAAAACCAAAACAAACTTAAATATTTGTAGTTAATTCTATACAAAATGTATGTACCAAATAAATTTAAATATCATTATTGTCACATATTGAATTAAAATGTTGCACAATAGGAATGTAATAAATGCTATTAATTATTTCCTCATTCATAATTTAGAGTTACGTACCTAAGAAATATGAAACCCCATTTAGGATCGTTATGTTGTTTGTCAAGACCATTTTTTTAAATCTCGTGGAGCATTCAGGTAAAGCCCAATAAAAAAACTACAAAGTACAGGCTATTTTTTATAAATTAATCAAGATTTGAGCCTTTTTATAAATTAATCAAGATGTGTGAAATTCGTTACAAACCAAGACTTACAGTCATGAAATTAGTACAGAACCCTAGTTAGGCGAATCCGATTCGCAATTGACCGTTTTTTTATTAACAAATATATCTACATTAACTACATACTCTCAGTTTTTATCGCTAAGCTATTTCAAAGCCTTAAAACGTACAATGTATAACATAAAAGTACAATGTATAAGAATCTATGTTCAGTAAAAACTTAAAGAAACTCATAAATTTTCTTTAGTTATATTTGTAATATTATTATTTTTTATTTATCACATCTGTATCGAGTATATTGGTTTAAATATGTTCCCAAACTTCCCAATACTTTGAAGAAAATCAAACGAGGAGCAGTTCTCTGGAGACATCAATACAAGAAGCAAGTCCCAAAACAATATGTTAACTTCTGTTTTCGTTGTTGCTCAATGAATATAAATTTTACATTGAAATTATTTATTTCAAATAGAAAAAAAAATGGGAAAAATATAAAATTAAATTTACTTTATATTATTTTTGCCTTTTTTTGTTGCTTTTTTTGGGTTATACCACACTTTTTTTAGAAAACGTATAATAATTTGAACGTAGCCGGATTTGAACCCGCTCCTCTTGGAAGCCGTCCAACCACTCTGACCAATGAGCCATACATTCTTATCAAGCTACGTCAAAATTTTTACGGTTGTTGCAGCTTATTTATGTTGTTAGCATCTTTGTAGGAAGAAAAATTGAGTTAAGTTGTCACGAACGTATAAGAATTAAATATTTATCAAATATGTCATTTAAATAATATAAAAGATAAAAAGAATATGCGTTAACAAAAATGCAATACAGATTCGGCGGCTTTCTAATAGTAATAAAGTGGTTTAATTCAAATTTATAGCACACATTACATTGTGGCCAGCGGCCGGACACTAGTGACGTTTAAATAATGAAAAATAGTTTTTATATTTTATACTATCAACAATTTTAGTTGTGGATTTTCATTATATTTAAATACTACTGCAATATACATAAATAATGATTTTTTTTACTTATTTTGAGAAGTAATTGCCGCCCACGTGGTGGCACAGTGTCTGACTGTAAGCGTGACGGTTAAGCGTTCGAATCCTATTTTCATTCGAAGGAATTAATTATTTAATATTTTATTTCCTAGATCTGGTAACTAGGCAAAGTGCTGCGTTTAGTTCCACCACTTAACACGTAATGCCAGTCGTGGCGCAGGGGCACAAAAGTGTGACTGTAAAAACGACTGGTTGTGGGTTCGATCCTCACTCGAGGAGATGAAATATTTACTTAAATTTATATTTCCATTTCTTTGCTCTGGTGTCGATGACAAGCGCGGCGTTGAGTTCTGCCATTCAACACGCAATGCCTCCAGGATTCGGCAGCAAGTGGGGAACGGAGTGTCTTAAGATTAGGTTCCCTCTGCCTACCCTGCAGTGTGCGAGATACAGTGTGAAGCTGATTTGATTTTTTTTTAGTATAGTTTAGTTTTTTAAGTGTCTTTTAACACTAGGTTCCCAGTTCCCTCTGCCTGCCCTGCTAAATTACGTCTCGTTTTCATCGTTTACCCAAAGAATGTACCTATCATTTGCAATTACGATATACCGATAATAGAATTCGACAGAAACATCCGAGCCAGTTCAAACATCTCCTGTTATTAATAAAAATATTTCAACGAACGTCAAACGAGAACGCGGCTATATTAAATTCCTCTGATCGGCTTTTAAAAATTACTTCCGCACCTCAAAATTTTAATTAAACAAAATTATTTGTACCCTTTGAAATTGATATCGTAAGGAATCCCAACAATTTTATTGGGGGGTTGTAAAAAGTTGTCCTCGGTTTCTGGAGTTCCGCATATTTTTGTTTTCGTGTTATTGATATTCTAATTTTCAGGGGGACGAAGTATAAAAAAATTAAAATAAATAAATTAGCTTCGCGCTGTATCCTGCACACAGCAGGATAGGCAGAGGGAACCTAGTGTTAAGATACTCCGTTCCCCACTTTCTGCCGAATTCTGGAGGCATTGCGTGTTGAGTGGAGGTGATACTACTTCAATTAAAATTTCAAATAAGCATAATATCATTGAACCAAATAAATATAAATATCAATTACAGTACATTTTCTGTACTAAATATAAATAATGAAAACTAAAAGTTGTACCGCGACCCGGCTGGTGTATAACAGCGCCCAAACGTACACTATGTTACGCTTAGTATAAAAATTGAACGAACTCCGAATGAAAATATGCGCCTTAGTTTTTTCCTGTTGCTTTAATGACCTAATAAAGACTGGTAGTTAAAAGTTTTTGGTTTTTTTTTTATTTTTTTTTAGTTCATTTGATATTATTCTTAATATATAGAATATATAGAGGCCAGTCGTGGCGCAGCGGCACAAAGTGTGACTGTAAAACTGACTGGTTATGGGTTCGATTCCGAATCGAAGAAATGAAATATTTAGTTAAATTTATATTTCCATTTCCTCGCTCTGGTGTCGAGGCAAAGCGCGGCGTTGAGTTCTGCCACTTAACACGCAATGCCTCCAGAGTTCGGAAGAAAGTGGGGAACAAAGTGTCTTACACTAGGTTTTCTCTGCCTACCCTGCTGTGTGCGGGATACAGCGTGAAGCTGATATAGAATATAAATAAAATAGGAAACCTAAGTGTTTTAATGGTGTCTTAACACTAGGTTCGCAGTTTCCCTCAGCTATGTACGAGATTGCGTACGCGTGAAATTAAAAATATATATAGAGTATAAATCAATCAACGGTGGTATAAGAGTAACAGATCCATTACATTACTAACCTACCTATTTCACCCCCATATATTTGCAGTGATTCAGCAGATATTTCAGAATTTGTGATTTTTGAAAAATCTAAATATTGAAGAAAATTAGCAAAGTAGAAAGAAGTATTTGTGAAATAAATTGAAACCATGTGTCTTATCACTACGTTCCCTCTAGCAAGGTAGGCCTTGCTGTGAGCGGGCGGGATATATCGTGAAACTGGTTTATTTAAATATTATTCAGTTCCAAAAATAATACAACATATACATCGTGTTACATTGATAACCTCCTTTTTTCAAGTTGGTTCACAATACGTAAAACAATTAGTGTACGTCAGCACAAAAAGATAAAATCAACTTGAGAACACATTTCACGAGCGCGATAGTAATTCAATTAGGGACTTGGAGTTACGGGAACTTTGGGAAGGACGCACACCCTCCATCCGATAGTAGGATAGGGGGCAGGGTAAATTACATTTATTTGCTGTCTTCTTTGCATAATACTAGTTGAGGGACCCCGTTTGTTAACATGTTCTACATAACTTGATATTGTTATAGGGACCCTTTGGATTTACTTAATAAAACGGTTTGAGGGTCCCGTCTTGCCGTCTTGTAGGGAGTTTCTCTCGAGGGATGCAATTGTTCAGGTTATTTCGTTGATTCAGAAGAAATCGTGATGTCCTGGATTTTTCGTATAGATTATATAATATTGTTGCTTAATCTAGATTGATAGTTTTTTCATAAGAATGACAGTAATGTGTTATCCTTATGTCATAATTTTTTAGGTTACCGTTGCTCAAAAGAAAAAATCGGAACCTTTATATGATAACTTTGATATTCACTTGTCTGTCTGTATGTTTGTATGCTAACACCATTCTTCTCAAGATCGCGTTAATTTAATATCATATATCCAGATCTACAATTCTTTGGAATCAACGCAATCAAAAGATGAGAACAAATGAACAAAGATAAGTTTTGTTGGTTCGTCAAATTAAAATATTACCATTAGTATAAAATTTACCTCTCAATCAGATCAAAAATCATAAAATTTGGCAAATGATGAAAACTTACTAAAGAACAAAATTCGAAAGATCGAAATTTTTACGTACATATACAGAAGAAAAATTATCATATATTTATAATGAAAAATTATTGTAGATCATTCCACACAAAATTAGTGCATACAATCTTAAGTTTGTGACCTTTCATAAGTTACGTGTTCTACTACGATTATAAAATAGGTACGGAACCTTCGACAGATAAATCAAATTCGTACTTGACCGTTTATTTTATTGGACTTAATTTACTATTACTTTAATCAATTATTTTTTAAACAAAATTCAACAATTACGTCTTTTTGTCCTTAACGTTTTTTTTCTGTCGGTACCACATTTTTTTTAATAATGTTCAATGAGTTTCAACTGCATATAAATGATGAAAATAATAACCCATTCAAACATTTCGTGTGCCAAATGCAAATCTTATATCACATTACAAATGAATACAATATGATCATTAAATTTATAATTTGGTATACATTGTTCCCAAATTAAATTAAAAGTTATTTAAAATATTTTTATTACTACGCAATATCCCGGATACAGCAGAGCAGGACTGCATCGCACTGTATTTTATATTGCGCAAGAGCTCAAATATAGGGTAGTTCATGGAAATTTCAAGCTCGTTTGCGATTGGACTTTCATCCAATTTAAGATCTAAATATTTTACGCTGTCCAAGAATGATATATTCTTACGGTATAAAAGAACATCCCTGATATGACTATAATTGTTTGATATATAGGTTTTCCTTTATCTGGACACAAGGTCAAGAACTTCTCTTGTGCCACAACGGAAGATTATCTTTTGGTTAAGACCATTCTGCACTTGATCAACTTTAGCATCAGTTGGTGTCAAGAGGTTGTCTTGACTTCTTGATCACTTTGTCCCCAGTAGTATGTAGGTTGGTGGATTATATTATTCTTAAATCTCGAATTTAGATGATATTTGATCGAATCTCTTTGATATTGGCTATTATCGACTAAACTAATTGTTTTGGTTATATCTAAAATAAATTTAAAATTATCCTAAATAAAACTCTCTTCTTCTGCGATTAGATTCTTGGTGACACATTGAAGTTTTGTTTTATATGATGTTAGTGATGTATGAGTGCCGAGTGATTTGCAGCTGCTGGTCATCGTCGAGTTTCTGATGATTTCTAAATTGCAATGATCCAAAACCAGTTCTATTTAGCGTGATTTATTCGCAGATATGAACGTAGATCGAGCAAAAGTGTGACGTCGCCGCTTTGACCTTGTTCTTCGTTGACCTTATTGTTTATATTATTCGATGCCACATAATTAAATTTCTAGGTCATAAGGGTAAGTATTAGCAATTATTGCGTTGTTGTTATATAAATTTTACTTATGTGTAATGTGTATTTTATTGTATAAAAATAATCAGCTTCATGCTGTATTCTGCACATAGCAGAGCAGACAGAAAGAAATGTTAAGACACTCCGTTCCCCACTTCCCATCGAATTTTTTGAGGCATTGCGTGTTGAGTGGCTGCACTCAACACCGGGCTTTTGCCTTAGTATCAGAACGAAGAAATACAAATATTATCTATTAAATAATAATTAATTCCCTCGATCGATTAAGGATCGAATCCACAACCGTCGCGTTACAGTCACACCCTCGTGCACCACGACGGCTTCATTATTTTTAATTATTAATGATACAAGTAAAGCTGATTATATAAAGATTTTATTTAATAACTTGTAAAAACGAACTACATTTAAAGCTATTGTTTTATCTTAGAAAGATACAAAGAATATGCAGTTTACAATACCCAACCGAACAATACCTTCTGGCACGTATTTAAGTACGTTACGACCACAGATAATACATCTGACAGATTATGCACGGGATGCTTACATAATTTGTTATAATAATTAAAATGTTTGTGGTGTTTATTTACTTATTTTCTTTTTATTTTTGTTTCTTTTTTCTGCATGTTTTCTAGGAGATTGGTATTATTGGATTGAGAATAATATTTTGCAGCATGATATTTAATTACTTGCTGTTGCAATGAGACAAACCCGGTCGTGGTCTTGATTCTGCTTCCAGCGATGACGCCTTATACCCACCGTTCCTAGATATTTGAATGTAAATAATGGATTCAAAATAAATTTATTTTATTTTTTTATTATTTATTTTATTAATTTATTTTATAATAATCATTTTATTTATTTTTATTTTATTTTACAAAATATTTATCATAGGTTATCTAAATTATACATTTAACAGTTTTATATGAATTAACCAAGCTATTTAAAAATGTATAGGAAAATTATTTGCTTTATTTTGTTCTTGACATACAAAAATGACGACAAAAAGGTCACATTATCTATTTTTAGCTAACTACAGTTTTTTGCACTGTTTCCCTCATACAGAAAGATGGACAAATTATGTATATTGTCGAGAATCTCTTTAGTTTGTTTTCATTAACACACTTAACTTAAGACACTTTACATCAATACACACTTTCATCCCCCACTCTCCAGATGAAAGAATCTGGAAGAATTGTGTGTTGAGTGGCGGAACTGAACGCCACGCTTCGCCTTGTTACCAAAGAGAGGGAATGAAAATTTATAATATTTCATTTCCTCGGAAAACGAATCTACAACCTGTCACGTTTACAGTCAAACGCTCGTGCCTCTGCACCAAGACTGGCCTCTAATTTAAAAAAAAAATAAATTACTTTCACGCTGTATCCCGCACGCAGTAGGGCAGGCAGTGGGAACCGAGTGAGTGACAGACACATCCAGAATAAAACTAAACAAAAGAAAATCTTTTACTATAACCTAACCAAGAAATTTAAAAATTTAACTAATGTACTACCCAGTTAAGTAAATATATAACAAAAATATGTAACTATACTAGCTGATAAAGTTAAAAAAAAAAAACATTTAGACCCCCGAACAGGAATTGAATCCACGATCGTCACAAAACCAAAAAACAAAATTAGATCTGCTGCTTTAATAACGCAAAGTTAGTATTTCTAATGCAAAACGGAAACAATGCATTATGAAGGTCAATTTAAGGAAGTAACTTTGATACATCGACGTTTATAGAATAGAATAATATATCACACGTATTCCAAATTACCTTCAAGTACTACCATACTGAGAGTACCTAGAAAGATTATATTTGATTTATGCTTTAGTAACGTCGAATTATGAGGTGCAGGTTCATAACTACTTAACTACTAACTTCTAATAACATCGAGGCCGGTCGTGGCGCAGCGGCACGAGATGTGACTGCAAAACCGAATGGTTGTGGGTTCAATCCCCACTCGAGGAAATGAAATATTTTGCTCTGGTGTCGAGGCTAAGCGCGGCTTTGAGTTCTGCCACTCAACACGCAATGCCTCCAGAATTCGGCAGAAAGTGGGGGGCGGAGTGTCTTAACACTAGATTTCCTCTGCCTACCCTGCTGTATGCGGGATACAGCGTGAAGCTAATTTAATTTTGTTTTTCTAATAACATCTTCACACGTTTTCCTGCACATCATGGAAAAATATTGAACCTTGTGTCGAGACACTCCGTTCCCCTATTTACGTCTAATTTCGAGACATTGCGTGTTGATTGTCAGCGGGGAAATGATCATATCATTTCTCTTAATAATATGATTTTACGATGTTCAATAATTTTATTAAATAATAATTATAAATATGAGGCGCGCAGCAGGGTTGTGGGTTTGATCTCCCCACACGGGGAAATGAAATATTTATTTACATTTATATTTTAATTTCATCGCTCTGATGTCGAGGCAAAGTGCGGCGTTGAGTTCCGCCGCGTTGAGAACAAAGCTAAATTTCATTTGTGTTTAGTTTTGTGCATAGGTCCATAAATATAGTTTTGAAATGGGTTTTATTTTATTTTTTAAATTATTGTTGTACTTTTTTTAAAATAAATGTCACTCTGAATATATAATCTGTATTATTATTAGTAATTTTATTTTCTCCCTCCAGTAGACCAATCGCAGCGTTGAGTTCCATCAATCAAAACATACGTATCTTAACATTAAGTTCCCTCTGCCTTCCCTTCTATATGTGGAATGAAGAAACCGCATTTAAAAATAGATAACCGCATTTAAAGATAGATAATTTAAAAAAAAATCGCATAAATAAATATTAAATGCAATAACCAGTTTAGCATTAGTGGTATTTTATTAGAATTTTTAATATTATCTGCGTAATTGTTTTAAATTAATTTATATTTTTTATTCGATAATTAAAAATACTGTTGGCAATAAAATTAAATAATGTAAAAGAGCTCTCCTGTAGATGACTAGTATAATTTTAGATATATATATATATATATATATATATATATATATATATATATATATATATATATATATATATATATATATATATATATATATATATATATATATATATATATGTATGTATATATATTATTTTTTGTAAAGGCATAGGTTGTATGTTAAACAATTTTTTTTTCAGCTTTGGGCTGTATCCCACATACAGCATGGTATTTCTCTGAAAGTACTGAACCGAATTTACTTGAAAATTTCACCAATTGCTTTGTTTTAACTCAACTTAACTACTAAAGTTT
>JAATLQ010037537.1:0-21643 GCA_013421005.1 Heliconius erato x Heliconius himera | reverse complement strand
AATCGGTTCATTAAAAAAGGAGTTATCGTCATTTGAAAGAAGTCGTAATTAATTCAACACAGAGATAAAGAACGATCTTGAAAAAAATATCAAGTAAATACAAAGATTTTTTGGTTGGTTCGTTCATATAATATATGTAACTAATTTAAAAACTGTACAGGAGTTAATATGCAATTATTACAGTTATTTTACAAAGAATATTATGAATCCTTCAAATCAATAATTTAATATTTAAGGTTGTTTCTGAATGAGTAAATTAAATTATTCACTGACATCAGCACATTTAACAGAGTATATTATATAGGTAAAAAGAACACAAAGTTACAAAAATATACGTATAATAAATAATTAGCTCTATGTATATTTAATAAATATCAAATATCAACAATGGTCGTATTTTTTTATTTAAAACAATCAAAAATTTTTTGACGATAATGTCGTAAAAAAATCATATTAGAATTCATTACAGCTGTCAATCAATTCTTTAATATTTTTTTATTTTTATTAAATCAAAAATCATGTATTTTAAGCGAGCAAAGCCGTGGGCGAGCCGCTAGTATTTGAATATATTAATAATAAAACAAAATAAACCTAGTTATTAATAAAAAGAGATACAAACCACGAGTGCAAGAAACAATAATAATAATAAAAAAGGTTAAGTTACAAAATGATGAATAACTTTTTAAGAGAATATAAATAGTTCATTACCCCGAGTGGGAATAGAATCCGCAACCTTCGCGTCGCGTTTATAGTCAGATGGCCTCCACGTGAATTAGATAAACTAATACTACATTTTTAATTATATTTTATTTATTATTTGTTTACCGACCCTAAAAATCAAGCAACAAGGTTAGTAAAGGAATTTGAAGTCATTTGCTGTGCAATAAACCACATTGAACGTCGCTTTTTTTGTTATCTTATAAATAGTACTTATTTAACTACATTTTGATTTGAGTATTGAAAATAAACTTTTTAAGTAGAATTATATAAAAAAAAGCTTAAAGAAACATTAAAGTAAATTCTATATAAAGAGTGATTCAAAATGAGTGTAAATAAAATGGAGAGTGCAAAGAAAGTGGATTTAGACGATGTTTTGGATAGATATGGAATATTCAGTCGATATCACGTTGAAATAATTTGTTTAGTGTTTTTTGCTTTTCTTACAAATTCTTGGTACTGCTCTAATTTTGTGTTCGCCGCTGAGGAGGTTACGTATAGGTAATTTCTTTTATTTTTTAGCTTCACGCTGTATCACGCAAATAGCGGAGTGCGCACAGTGCATCTAGGCCAGTCGTGGTGCAGCGGCACTAAGTGTGACTGTAAAATCGACTGGTTGTGGGTTCGATCCCCACTCGAGGTGATGAAATATTTACTTAAATTTATATTTCCATTTCGTCGTTCTGGTGACGAGGCTAAGCGCGGCGTTGAGTTCTGCCACTCAACACGCGATGCCTCCAGAATTCGGCAGAAAGTGGGGAACGGAGTTCGTAAACATCAGGTTTCCTCTGCCTACCCCGCTGTGTGCGGGATACAGCGAAAAAAACATACATACATGAAAAAAAATTCGTAGAGTATGTGGCCGGCCGGATTTTTATCACAAAACTAGCTTAGGCTGCATTTGCAACTTCGCCCGGCTTCTTTAAATGGAAATAACAATAACTAAGAATCGCTATAAATATGTATATGTATGTATGCATGTATATATGTATGAATGTATGTAATTATCATCGTTTATATAAGTCTATAAATGTTATTTATTTTTATTATATTGATTATATATAGTTTTATCGTTATGTATTATATATATAAATATATTCAAGTTATTTTTATGTGCATGTATTTTTTTATTAAAATAAAAGTTAAAGTATATATATATATATCATATGTACACCAACCTTTTTGAGTTTCATACTTTTTAAGGACAAATTAAACCCTTATATTAGCATCACTTTGTTTGTCGATCCGTCTGTCTGTTTGTATGTCAAGAGCTTTTATCTCTGGAATGCTTGGAGATATCGAGTTGAAAATCATACAATATACTCAGATCTAAGGTGTCATTATTTCCTGAAAAAGTCGTATTTTTACATTTACTTAACAAAAGATATGGCCGTTTTTATCGCAAAAAACAAGTATTTCAACACTATCAATGGTTTCATAATTATTAGAGTACTTCCGGTTGACGGTGACAGGTATTGCTAGTTCAGGAAAAAATCTGAAATATTTTTTGTAAAGTCCAAAAAAATAGTAACTGGCAAAAAGAAACAAGTTCAAAAGACTTCCAATTTTTTACGGGGCCCTAGGTGGGCGTGCCCGACTCGCACTTGTCCGGTTTTATGGTAAAGGTTGTCTGGAAGTGATCACCTGTGATGATAAGGCCGCCTTTACACCAAAATTAACTTTCCAATTACTATTTCTATAAGATGTAGGTATAATCTTGTTGGTGTCATTAAGCATTAAATAAATAAAATATAAATATCGAGGTATCTTTGATCGCAGTCTACTCAAAGAGTGCCCAAACTATGGTTTTCACAGAGCAAATCACGAACTCACTTGTAAATATTTAAAATTGATCCATATATAACAACTGAGTTTGAACCCATGCTGAAACAGTTGACCCATTTAATAGTAGTATACAAAACAAATAATAAATACACTAAAAGAGAACTAGAAACTAAAACTTAAAACAACTTTAACATTAAATTTTTATATAACAGTACGTAAAACTTAACTTTATAGTGACATTTGGTTTGTTTATTGGAACTCAAGCAATTTAACTATAAGGTAAAATACATTGTAAATAAATAGTTTGTAAATACGTAATAGCCACAAAAAGTTCATCATATGTTAAAAAGTATTATGAGTCCATTTTTCCCTGACTCAAGCCACCCGTTTCAAGTAGCGAGGACTTTTGGAGGATTGGGTACTGGAGAAGTGGATATCTCAACTCAACGCCGCGCTTTGCCTTATTACCAGAGCGATAAAACATTAATATTAAATATTTTTCTTCCTTGAGTGGGAGTCGAACCCACAACCTGTTGTGATCACAGTCGCACACTTGGACTCTTAATTCACAACCGGCCTCAGTCCCACATATCTTAGGTATATATTTTTAATAGATTTTATTGTCAGTGAGAAAAACTCTATAATCGTAGGTACAGCGTGGTTACTTCGAAACGATTAACGCGTTTCCGTCCTTCATCGATAAATTACATTAACCAAACTTTTATTATTAGTATAGAAAATTTCTAATAATAATTATAATATTCTCTTATGTAATAAAGGTAGATGTTGTATTCTACTTAAATCCGTGTGATCATAATAAAATCTTATCTTATTTATGTCACACGAAAAACCATAGAATCTCTTTTGTTAGCAATCAAAGTGTTATCGTGCGCATGCGCATTAAGAAAAATAGTACATTATTATTAACATCCTAACCTTACAACCTTAACAATACGTATTTAAATTTAACACTATTTTCTAGAGTGTTAGTAGGCAATGTATTGCTTTCTAATGTTACCTAAAAGTATTCGTTATTATTTAGATATCTTGTTATTACGATATATAATACGATATGTGATACTCATGTCGCCGTCGTGGCGTAGTGGCACAGCGTCTGATTGTAAACGATGATGAGATAGTCATCATCATCATAGAACTAGTTAGTTTCATTTCCCAGAAACCTACCAGAGTGGTATGATAGGACAAGGTGCGGCGTCGCGTGCGCGTTGCGCGTGCGCCGTGAGTTCCGCCACTCACGACACAACACGGAATGTTCCGAATTCTGGCGAAAAGCGGACAATGGACTGTCTTGACACTAAATTCTGCCTGCCTACTTGCTATATAATATAAAAAATCAGCTTCACGCTAAATCCCGCACACAGCAGGGTAGGCAGAGGGAACCTAGTGTTAAGACACTCCGTTCCCCACTTTCTGCCGAATTCTGGAGGCATTGCGTGTTGAGTAGCAGAACTCAACGCCGCGTTTGTATTTGTATATAATATAAATTGAAAGATATACGGGATAAAGCATGAAGCTGAAATGGACTGGGTATTTACGTCACTACCATCGTAGTTATCGTTTCTGATTAATAATTTGATAGTTAAAATTACAATACTGAGGCCGTCGTAACGCAGAGACACAAATGTGGGACTGTAAGTGCGATGTTTAATTCCCTCTCAGGGCAACTAATTATTTAATATTTTGTATCTTCTCGCTTTGCTAACAAGGGAAAGCGCGGCGTTAGATTCCACTACTCAACATGCAATGCCTCGTGAATTCAACGGAAAGTGGAAAACGTTGTGTCTTTACTACAGGTTTCCTCTACCTACCCTTGCAAATATTTCAAATACCAGCAAGAATATTAATATTTAATAAATATTAATAATAATGTTTTCATATAAAATTCTATCTACACATAATATTATTGTGTATATTTCTTGCAGATGTAAAGATGATGAAGAAGGAACTTATAAATGTGCAGCTAATAGTACCCATTTGTGCACTGAGTGGATCTATGACGATCCAGACAGTTTCGTCGCTTATGTACGTCCTTTTTATTACTAAATCTGTTTTTTTTTCAGCTTTACGCTGTATCCCGCGCGTACCAGAGTAGACACAGGCTACCTGGGAACCTAGGTTTAAGACACTCCGTTCACACTAAGTCATTTTCGCCTCTCATTTTCCAACGAATTCTGAAAGCATTGTGTTTTGGGTGGCGGAACTCAACGCCGCGGTTTGCCTCGTTACTAGAGCGATGAAATGAAAATATTAAATATTTATCATAATATTTAATTGTGGGAATCAAAACCATAACCTGTCGTGCTTACAGTCACACGCTTCTGCTCCTGCGTCACAAATGGCCTTAATTCCACATCTCTTAAGTATATATTTTTAGTAGGTTCCATATAAATGCAACCTACATTGTATAATTTTATAAAGTAAAATTGTACAATTTATTTATTACAAGTGCGACTGATGTGAAAGATTAAATGTATCAGTTAAAGACCTTGATTGACAAGCATGAATAAAACGTGAAACACACTACTTGTTGTTTTTTTACCAACTTTACCAGCGTGGATAAATAAAGTATTACTTTAAAATTAAAACACGCTTTGTTACGACAATAAAATATGTTTAGACGAATTTAACAAGCCCAATGTCGATGAATGTAACAGTAGGTATTGTAGTTCCTTCACCTTCTGGTCACCTTCCAGTTGCATCGTCAGTTCCTTGTCGCTAAAAATTGGGATGGAGTATATCAGTTTCATTATAACAGTTTGTTGCCACCATATTTTTTGTTAATAATTAAAAAAACATACATCATTTTAAAAAACGAATTTAAGGCCAGTCGTAGCGCAGCGGCACAAAGTGTGACTGTAAAATCGACTGGTTATGGGTTCGATCCCCACTCGAGGAGACGAAATATTTACTTAAATTTATATTTCACTTTCTTCGCTCTGGTATCCAGACAAAGCGCGGCGTTGAGTTCTGCCACTTAACACGCAATGCCTCCAGAATTCGGCAGAAAGTGGGGAACGGAGTGTCTTACACTAAGTTCCCTCTACCTACCCTGTTGTGTGCGGGATACAGCGTGAAGCTAAGAGAGAAGAAGAAATAATAAACATGACTAAAGAAGTCATTCAATTCAGAAATTCAAGTAATTATTTTATTAATATTTTATTTTCAGTTCGATTTAGCATGTCAAGAATGGAAACGTACTTTAGTGGGAACAGTACACAGCTTTGGATATATGTGTGGACTACTTCTAGTTGGACCAATGTCTGACAGGTAAATAATTTGAAATATATATATTTTTTAATACTATGTCGTCACTTTTTTTAGCTTGTAGCAGTATCTTCTTTGGAATTTAGAAGACTTATCATTGTTACTCAAAAATTATTGTTACTATAAAATTATATGAGAGAATATTTTTTATTAAACAAAAACATGACAAATATTATACGGTATCGCTGGTGGGCATATTTATATAAGTTTAAGAGGACTTATAAGGAGCAACAAAATTTAATCATCTAATTAATGGCCCAACTGACATAACATATTATAAGTATATATTTCCATCATATATCTTTTTTTTAGCTTCACGCTGTATCCCGCAGATAGCAGGTTAGGCACAGGGAATCTAGTGTTATGACACTACGTTACCTATTTTCCACCGAATTCTAGAACGCAACAGTACTCAACGCTGCGCTATGTCCAGACACCAGAGTAAAGAACTGAAAATATTACATTTTTCATTTCATCCAGTGGGAATGGAACCCACAAACTGTAGCGTTTACAGTCACACGCTTGTGCCCCTGCGCCACCAGGTATATCCTAGGTGGTGCATCTTATGCATAATAATTCTACTAATACTTTTCTTTATTTATTTATATGTACTTTACTGTTCACCGCAAATGGAAATAAAAATTATCAATTATATATAGTAAATACAAATAACATTTTGTGAAGCACAAAAGGCGTTCTTATCGCTAATTACCAATTTCTTCCGGACAACCTTGAGATTATAATGTTGTAATTACGAATATATGAATTAATTTAATTGATTAAATTGATATCTTTATATTAGACAATTCTTAAAATTTTATAGATTTTTAAAATATACGTAAAGATTTTAAACGTTTAATAGGAGAGTCAAGTCATTTCTCTCTCCTTTTTTCTCTCGAGTAAGTTCTTATAGAACTTCCTCTTATAGAACTTAGTCGGTACTCTTAAAGTGAGATTCTCAGAGGATCTCAATTTGTTTGTATGCCGTTACTAAAAATTCAAACATCTCCCATAAATAAGGAAGAGATTTGTGGGTAAATAACACACAGTACAGAAGTGAAAGTATATGTAGATCCCCTATACTTCTCAACTCAACAGATATTCGTCAATTTCACTGATCCTTATGTAGAAACGGCTTTAATCTTTATATTAATAACTGAAATATTTTATACTGCGAATGTATTAGTACTTTTCAGCACATAAGAGATATTTAAATAATTTTCTTTTGACTCAATTTCTGATTTACTTCGTAGTCTGACAATGTTTTTTAACCTGATACTTTATTCAAGATGTTTATCTTTTTAAATACCTGCCGCAAAAATCAATCAATCTAATCTGATTAAATTCTGAAATACTACTAATTCTTCAGGATTGACTAATTTAATTCTCACTAAAAATAGTCCGAAATACTTATATACTTTAAAAAGAAGTAAGTAAATAATTTTACTTTTTTTGTTGTACTTTCAGGAAGCCTCAGTTTTGGTACTTTCTTATAATTTTGTAAATAATACATAAATTTTTTTTTTTACAGAGTCGGTAGAAAGAACACCGCTGTTGTTCTTGGCGTTTTGGGAGGAATATTTGGGGTCTTGAGAAGTTTCTCCGTGTGGTATTGGTTTTATATTGCAATGGAATTCTTTGAGGCTGCTATAGGAGACGTGTGTTCACCATTATTTGTTTTAGGTGAGGATTAAAAGTAAATGATGATATTTCCTACCATGACGATTGACTGGCCTGAAATAGATATTTATTTTCCGAAAATATAAATAAAATATTTGGTCAAAATATGATAAAATTTATTAAAAGAATCAAAAGGTCATTTAATAAAATATTTTTACAGCATTAGAAATAGTATCAACCAAGAAGAGATTAAGATTCTACATGATGTGTTCCTTCGGTTACGTGTTTGGTGGTGTAACCGTATCTATTATAGCTTGGCTCGTCCCAAATTGGAGATGGTTCCTACGTGCCTTATACGTTCCAGCGTTTTTGTTTATTTCCTACAAATATCTATTAGACGAGAGCCCAAGATGGCTTCTAACGAAGGGTAGAAAAGATGAAGCGATAACCATTTTAGAGAATGCCGCCAAAAAGAACAAAATGCAAATTGACAAAAACATTTTAGATAAATTAACTTGTGAAGTCAGTCCAAATGTAAAATTCAGTCAACTAATAAGAGACACGTTTTCTTCAAAGCAATTGAGGCGGCGTTTCTTCGTCTGTCTGTGTTGGTGGGTGACTTCAACATTTGTGAATTATGGGCTAATGATAAATTCTGTTACGTTGCAAGGCAATAAGTATATTAATTTTGGATTAACAGCGCTGGTCGATTTGCCAGGCTATTTACTTATAACTTACATTTTAATTTACTTCAAAAGGAAACTGCCTTTGATGCTTTCGTTTTTTGCTGGTGCCATATTATGTATATCTCAACCATTTTTACCCACAAGTAAGTATTTCTTTCTAAAATAACTTATTAAACTTGCATCTATGTTGATTGTAAGCGCTATGGTTGTGGTTTCGATTCCTATTTAAGTAATTGTTTAATTGTATTGCCGCGTTTTAGTAAATCAACGCTGAGTTCAACTCACAATGTCTCGTCTTCGGGCGAAAAGTAGTTTACAGAGTGTTTTTATACTAGGATCTCTCTATCTTGCGGGTTCGACTCCCACTCGAGGGAATAAATATTTAACAATTTGATTTCTTCTCTCTGGTAACGAGTCAAAGCAGAAACGTTAACTTTCGCCACATCCACAATACTTTAAGTTTCGGTAAAAAGTAGACATGGAGTGTCAATACTAGGTTCCCTGCCTATACTGCTTGTGCGGGCAGAGGGAACCTAGGGTATAATGTTATGCAAGCATAATATTTTTTGCAATTTGACAATATTATCAATCAAAATTATATTACTAGTTTTTAAATACAAACATATCTTTTAGATCTACCATGGCTGTCTATAGCATTCTACATGGCGAGCAAGTTGATGTGCTGTTTCTTTTTCTCCATAACCTATATCTATACATCAGAACTATTCCCTACGTACACGCGAAACTCAATGCACGCTCTGTGTTCGTCGCTCGGCCGCATCGGTTCTATTATAGCGCCGCAAACACCTTTACTGGTAATCTTATGTGGACTATATTTTTTAATGTAATAGTAGTTCAGAGAGACAGTGTCTGACTGTGATAATGATTGTGGGTTCAATTCTCACTCGGAAGAACATTTAAACTTAAATTATTTTCACAATCCTGATCTAATAAGAAGCGATCAGACAAGGCCAAACCTGGCACGAAGTGGAGAACGGAGTGTCTTTACAATAATCAATTTACGCAACGCAAATCCAAGTGCTCTAACATAAGCAAATTTTTATTGTTACTGCTATTTAATGATTAAACAATCAATAAGTAATTACTTAATTATTTAGTCATTTGACTGGTTGTGCATGTTGTACATTTATATTTTCATTTATTCGCTCCGGTGTCGAGGCAAAGCGCGGCGACCTCCAGAACTCGGCAGTAAGTGAGGAACGAAGTGTTTAAACACTAGGTTCCCCTTTGCCTACCCTGCTGTGTGCGGGATACAGCGTGAATCTGAAAAAAAAAAACTTAATTATTTACCACTCCACCTTCCAGATAGCCTACGGATCTGGTCTACCGTCGCTAGTATTCGGCTTAGCAGCGTTATTAGCGGGATTCACCACTTTTTTAGTGCCTGATATATCGAATGACAGCCTCCCAGACACGGTACACCAGGCCGAGACGCTTGGGAAATCAAAAACCTCCGTGGAGATGCATAACGAAGATATCCGATCGAATCCCCAGCTGTGAACAAATTGATTGATTCGTTATATTTTTATCTAATCTATCTATATTTTGTATTTATGAAATATTTATTATTTTGATGTAAAAAGTACGGTTGACATCGTAATATATTCCTGTTATTTTATTTTATAGATAAATTAGATAGATAGACATTTTAAAATGTTACATATATATATATATAAATAGGAAAAACTTGAAGCTCTGTCATTATGCCTCGAGCATAATGATAGAGCGTCTGACTGTAAACGCAATGGTTGTGGGTTCTTTTCCCACTCAGTCCAAAATAATATTTTTTCATCGCCCTGTAATCAAGACAAAGCGCGACGTTGAGGTACAACACTCAACGCGCAAATTCTGCAAGACTGGGCAAAAAAGAATAATGTATCAATAATATTTCTAATAACTTATCAAACAATCTGTTTTTAAGATACCTATAATTTTTATTCTTTTTTTCTTAATTGTATTGTTAAAGTTGACGTTGTTAATACTATCGAAGGTTAATTCACAATAGAGCCTTGTCATTAGACAACGTTAGGCCAAGTTCCTCTCACATTAGTGAGAGGAACTTGGCCTAGCGTTTATAATTGACATTGTATATTCTATGTTATTGTACCTACTATTATTCTAAATTTAGGAACTATAATTACAGTTTAAATAAACAAAACAGCAGTTGTTATTTATAATATTTTTCGCTTGAACACTCTAAATTAAATTAAAAAACTAGCCTTGACCTGCGGCTTAGCTCGTGTGGTCAAATGGAAATTAAATAACTTAGAGTTGTCTATGATACATGTTTAGTACCTAAGGTAGCTCTGGTTGCAAGAACAAAGTTTGTATCGAAGAAAATGAAGTGTCGTAAGATAACCTATATTTTCTGTCTTTCTCAATAAATATATAACCTCTTCCTTTTAGTGAAATTGGTTAAGATAAGAACTTTTACATTACCGCATATATTATTAAAAATGGCATTAAATCCGTAACGCAGTTTGAGATAATTAAGTATAACAATGGGAAAGAGCTTTGCTGTATTCTATTTTAAAAATCAATGATGATTTTTTTAAATAGTCATTTTTTTTTTCACGCCGCGTCGTGGCGTCGTACATCTAACTGTATACGCGACGGTTGTGGGTTCAATCACCATCCGTGGGAATGATTATACGCAATTTAGTAATTTCATTCCTTGGCTTGTAGACGAAGCGTGGCGTTGAGTTTCGCCAATGAAAACGTTATGTCTCGAAATATATGAAATAGAGTGTCTTAGTACTAGTTCCCTCTGCCTACTCTGCTATGCTTTATTTTTAATCTTAATTTTAATAAAACAATAACATGGATGATAGCTAGTAAATTACTACTATCTCATCTTTAACACTCTATGCGGATGTGTTATTGCGACAGTGTTGCAAGCGAGGAAATCTTGTTTAGATACTAAAGATATTTTGACGATATTTTAATAATTTTTATTTATTTATTTTTTGATTAAATTAATATATTTAGTCTTCAATGATATATGATGATACTTTTTTTTCCAAATGCTTTTTTTATAAAAATATATTGTATAATTATTGATAAAATAACTCTAGCGTAATTTACAACAAAACTTGTACAGTACACATTTTATATTCAAAAAACATGAACTAATAGCCCACATTTAGGTCTATCATTAATTTTCAATATGTAAAAACAAAATTGCTATGAGGACTAAAATCCAACTAAAGATATATTATTTAAATGTAATCAGTATAATAATTGAGAAATGCGATACTCGACATAAACCTTTGATGATGTTTTATAGTGTTAAATTATGACAATTTCATATATCAAAAACAAAAGTTGAAATTTTTCAATTAAATGTAATATTACATTTTTTCATATGTTTTATATTCTATCTCTAGTTTTATCTTTTTTTTACTCATGTATTCAAATAAGTAATTTTTAAAATTAAACCATATTCCATTCGTTTCTTCCATTTTATTTTAGTCGTATCGTATCCGTTATGTGTAAGCAATGTTATCGTACGCTATTTTCAATTTTGCCTCGTTTGCACCTGCGGGTCTGCTTGCAATATTAATCTACACTGTATCCGCAATACATATTTTATGAAATATTGTAATATTTTTTCCACGTATCGTGTAAATTTTTTAGCTTCAGTATAAGATTGTTTTCTTTTTTCGATTTTAATATATTTTAAATTAAACTACTAATTCAGATTAATCGTCTCGTTGTCAAAAATGTATAATATTTACTCAAAAATTAGCTGTTTTAAGATAATAAATAATTTTCTTTTTGTGTTGAATACACATAATTTTTTATGGAAAAAGACAAGGCACCGGTACCGGTCACCTGATAGAAAATGATCACCGCCGAACACGACTCCGTTTAAAACCAGAGGAGCTACAGGTGCGTTGCCGGCCTTTGAAGTTGAGATAGACATGCTTTTTTAAAGATACCCAGGTCGTATCGACCTGAAAACATTGACGCAGGCAGGCCATTCCACAGTTCCGTGGCGCGTGAAAGGAAGTTCCTACGAAACCGCACAGTAATGGATTGCCACGTATGCAGATAACATAGATGGTTCTTGAGTTTGTGACGTACGGTACGTCGAAAATTCGTATGTGCGTTTAGAAAATTCGGCGGCAGGTCAAACAGTTCTGAGTTCGGAGAGGCGTCTCTATGTAAAGCCAAAGTGTCAAGCCTTTCGGAGATCTTGGGTTCCCAACAATTTGAACGGCTCTATATATTATATGTGATCAAATGGAATGATATAATTTGGTGAAATACTTTGATTTGAGGCGTTGAGTTCCGCCACTCAATACGCAATGCCCAGAATTCCGCCAAAAGTGGAGAATAGAAGTGTCTTAGAAGGAACGGAGTGTCTTGAAACTAGGTCTGCCTCCCTGCTATGTGAAGTTAAAGTGTGAAGCTGATTTTTTAAATTTTATATTTCAAAATTAATCTTATTTGAAATCTAACCCAATAATATTTTAACTTTAACTTGCATAATACGTATCGTTTTAATATACGAGCACAACAAGTTGGGCAACATTTTATAAATTTTACTTATAATGTAGATTGAAGAGTTGTAAAAAATTTTATGCGATATAAAAACCGAAGGGTTCTTGGGAACTATCACACCTGTTACGCTTTCCTTCATTGTTCATTCAGCAACGCTATAAGTATCTATCGACCATAGTATTTAAATAGATATTACACATTAAAGTAGGTTGCCTTTGTTTCTTATTCCACGGCTTCCGCCTAATTTTCATGTGATAATGGCGGAACTCAACGTCGCACTTTATATCATTATGAAAATAAGTAATTCCAAAGAGTGAGATTCGAACACACAACCATCGCATTTACGGTACGACGTCATGCCACTGCGCTAAAATGGCCCCAACACATATTATACCTAAAAACTATATTAGTCTTATAATACTGTTACAAAATCGTAATGGATCAGTGGTTGAAAATGAAAGCTATATAAAAAAAATTTTACTGATGGTATTTAATAATGCAATAGAATCAAAAATAATTATTTAAAAAAAGACCTGTTTGTCTTGTGTTTTTGATCACTCTAATCTCAATAATAGCTAAATAGCCGATTTAATTATTTTTTTTTGTTTCTGTATTTTAACAAGCTTGCCTCATCATTTACTATTCGTTTTATTAATTGGCCTTTAAAAAATATACCATTTTAAAGTAAATTGCTATGACTATTTTATTGAATTGGATGAAACTTTACTTTTCAATGTATGTACAGACATTGTTTTTGAAATTATGATTTTATTACAAAACGAAAGTAATATTAATTAATAAATTAATAATTACACAATTTAATCGGGAGAAGCAGTGAGACAGTAGCTAGTATATAATAAAAATGCTAGACAAAAAGAAAGTTAAGTTACATTTCCTTTATACATTATAGGATTGCGATCAGAAAGCGGGATGTAGGTGTAGGCTAGTTGTAATTATCATCACGTAGCGACCGTTCAGCAGGTATGCACTCCACGGGTACGTTTAAACATTTTTGCTGTGTCATTCCAGTTATTTTGCGGGTTCTACCTTTGGATTTTCAACAAAATTAGATATAGGTTTCTATAATTTATCATTTAGAGGTAGAATTCTTGTGGAATCGTTTCTGGTAAAATGTTTTGTTTCTGAGGTAGGAAGATAGATTATTACACTAAGTAATAAAATTGGAATACAATTTTTAATTTTCTTAAAGACATAATATATTATTATAAAATTTCCTTTAAAATGTTTAAGCTCTATTAAGCTTACTTAATCGATAAAATTTATTCTAAATTTGGTAAAATATATTTTATTTATTAACAGAAATGTCTTGAATTCTAATGGAATGCAGAGTGTCTGGACTTTCCTCTGCCTACTCTGCTATAGGCTGTATATATTTTTTTGTATGAATCATCTAATAAATGTCGTTAGTATTTAATATTCGTTATAATACCTGTCGTCCTGCTCGGCAGGTAGAGAAGACGCCAAATTAGAATTAGAATTCAACCTTAGAATTTATTACTACAAAGCACAACCAGCCGGTTGTGGGAGACTATTCACGCTTTAAACGGTACTTATGGCGTATATTTATATGTGATGAACTTGTATTTAATAATGATTTAATATAAAAATATATATTTTTCATATAAAACACTTGACAGTCTAGTCGATTTCCCTCTGCCTACCTTGATGTGTGCGGGATACAGCGTGAAGCTCAAAAAAAATGAGAAACATATTACTGTCGGTACTAACCTAAGTAAGCTCTTCTTGCCTTGCATTGCCTTTGTATCTGAAACGTGTGTAATCTTACCTGTATCTTTGTTTTCTGCGGGATTTTTTTCACATGTTAAATAAAACTCTTTAACCGGATTAATCAGCTATGTACTCCTATGTGTAGTACTAAATAGCTTAGGAAACCCGATATTTCGAACACTTAACAGTAGTCCTTACCCGTGAGGGTAGATTAATTAATCCGGTTAAAGTGTGTAAAACAGTTATTTTTACAATTTCAAAGAGGTGCGGGCCCAAATCTCGCTACCTTCAAAATTTATACGTTTTCTAAAGTATTTTTCTATCCTAAGCACCTTAAAAAAAAAAAATTAAAATAAATATAATTTTCTTTCAAATTAGTCTTCCATTCCAATTAAGCAACGATGTCGCAGGTGTCCTTTTGCGTCACCGCTCTATTGAAGACACAGATTTATTAGCTGTCTGACAAAGGTTAAAAACTTATTGCAATCTGTAAATCTTTTAATACATTTAATAAAACTAAAGTAAAATATACGCTTTCCTGTTTACTTCTATAAAAAGATGTTACTACATGATAATATACAATACTTTGTAATACTAAGTTTTTTTTTTTACTATTTATGCCTTTATGCCAATACATAGCCAGGTAGGCAGAGGGAATCTGAGAACATAGTGCCAATACACTTCGTTTACCATTAAGACACATCCATTTCCAACTTTCCAGCGAATTCTTGAAAATTTGCATGTTAAGTGGCGGAACTCAACGTCATCGTTACCCGAGCTAGAAAATTAAAATAAATCAGCTTCACGCTGTATCCCGCACACAGCAGGGTAGGCAGAGGGAACCTACTGTTAAGACACTCCGTTCCTCACTTTCTGCCGAATTCTGGAGGCATTACGTGTTGATTGGCAGAACTCAAGCCTCGACACCAGAGCGAAGAAATGGAAATATAAATTTAAGTAAATATTTCATCTCCTCGAGTGGAGATCGAACCCACAACTATTCGGTTTTACAGTCACACTTTGTGCCGCTGCGCCACGACTGGCCTCGACCCAATCCTACACGTCTAAAAATCGTGCAAAGACAAACAAAACACGATTTCGAACAGACAAATGTAGATTATCCCACAGAGTACATAAAAGAGCATCGCAAGAGAGCCGGTACGCTCAGTATTATGTTTAATATTTTATTAAAACATTTTCAGGGTTAGCTTTTTATTATTCTCCTGGATATCCTTTTTTCCCGGACACCGGTGGGCTGGAATAATGTAGATATTACATAGACCCGGCGGAGTTTAACGAGGGGGCGGTGCTCTGTTCGTATATTGTTGAATAATTTGTACGTTATTACACTGTGTGTTCGAGTACAATGCTTGCATTGTTAATGCAATCTGATAGGCTGGCTTGGTAATTAATTACTTATTGCTGTCAATTTTGTCTGCGTTTCTATGGTTTTTGAGTTTATTTTGTGTTTTGATTTGTTTTTAAAATAAGTTAAAAAGATAATAAACAATAGGTAGAGGTCAAGTGCGAGTTGGACTCGTTCACTGCGGGCTCCGTACCAATTTCAGGATTGTAGATCAACGGGAAGTTCAATTTATAATAGTTGATGACTTTTTTTTCGGACTTATGCAATTATCTTGTATGAAATATATTACAAATATAAGTTTGTAATGTTTCTCTATTAAATATCTATAAATGTTACTTTTTGATTTTTTTTCTTTTATTCATAATGTAGTTATAACGTTGTTTCCACTTCGTTCGGAATTTAATTTGTAAGTCCACGGAAAATACTCTGTAAGTCTTGATTACGCGGTGAATTTCATACAAAATGCAGCAAAATTGGTGCGTAAATGCTCGTATCTTTTCATTTAGTTAACTTAGAAGATTGATTTTGTGCTTCAAGGAATTTCAGCTTGATATCTTCATTTGATCTCGAGATAAATGGTCTTGACAGATGAACAGACGAACAACAATGTGATCCTGTAAGAGTTCCGATTTTAGCTTTTAAAGGTGCAGAACCCTAAAAAATAAAAATAATTGCTTAAATAAAAACACACATTAAATCAAGCTACTCGTTGTGAAAAGTATTAGATAAAAAAAAATCTATGAACATATTACTTTATTTGTTACTAATCGCCTAACTAGCTTTGTTTGCATGAACTTTATAATATAAAATGGAAAATATCGTTCTTTTTCTGTTGCCGTAGGAATTTCAAGAAACGTAAAAGAGTACTAAAGGAGTATTCCTCTACACTTCTTAATTTACCTACATACCAGATTTCATCAATTAATACATACATACAGGACCGTGCGCCACTAGTTTAAAACTCCAACTGCACTCGATCTCCGTGAAAATTCACAAGCATTTACTTTTTCTCATTTTCCGTTCTGCTCATTCCTCTCATTCCACTCTCTCTTTCTTATTTTGAAGCAGGGATGAAAGTATGGAAATACAAAACATTTTGTAGGTGGAAATGTAAACTTACTTTATTTAAAAGGACTCCGTCCCGTCTAAGCATTACCCACTTATTTCTCAGTCGCGGTTGAAACCGGGTTAAGTTCAAATATTTTACCTGTGCATTGTCTGTCAATTACTCAGTAATGAAAGATGATTTATATTTATATTATATATATTATTTATATAGAGGCCAGTCGTGGCACAGCGGCACGAGGTGAGACTGTAAAACCGACTGGTTGTGGGTTCGATCCCCACTCGAGGAGATGAAATATTTACTTAAATTTATATTTCCATTTCTTCGCTCTGGTGTCGAAGTTAAGCGCGGCGTTGAGTTCTGCCACTCAACACACAATGCCTCCAGAATTCGGCAGAAAGTGGGGAACGGAGTGTCTTAACACTAGGTTCCCTCTGCCTACCCTGCTGTGTGCGGGATACAGCGTGAAGCTGATTTATTTTGATTTATTTATTTTATTTATATACCTATAGATATATTTGCCGCGATCATTTTCTTCGCGATATCCACTCACTCTTTAAAGCAAACAAAAAAAATCGCTTGTTCTGTCAACAAAAATTATCTATTCCGAGGGCTGCCTCGAACTTGTTTTAAAGGCATCCTAATGTATGCTATTAAAATTCAAGGGCCGTGACCCGACATAAAAATTCAGAGGTTGTATACAGTTTCCCCTCGTCTCTGGATCTGTTGATATCTGACCGTTTTAGCGTATTACCGACCGTGATTTTTATCTTTATGATTAATTTCTCTAAAATGACCGTGCTGTTAGCTGACCTCTGGCTTTTTTTTTATAATTTAACGCGTGTTGAATGTGTTATCGCAATGGTTGTGAGTTCGATTTGGTTGTAGGGGTATGGTTATATTTTTTCCAGTTTTTTCTTTATTGTTTATTTCTTTAAAGTAAATAGCATAATTTTTACTTGTATATTGGAATTACTTAACGATTTTCTAGAGTTAGCCATCAGTGGCTACAGCATAGTTTCGAACTAAAGACACCTTTTGAAGAGTTTTAATGTGTTATTCCACACTTAGGAACGAAAAATATTTTTTTAGCAAACGTATAAAAATTTTGAAAAATTCACGAAAGACTAGTCCTGAAGGAATTGCGTGTTGCTGCGCTATCAATTAACAGAGCGAGGAAATAAAATTATTATTATCGAGTGGGAATAGAACCCTCAACCTATCACATTAAGCGTCGCACGCTTGTGCCCCTGCGCCTCGACTGTCTTCCAATAAATTTCTTATACATAAAAGAAAGTTTTCAAAAGATCATTATACAAAAATTATAGGTTAACCGAACACTTACCGCCTCACCTCAAAGGATTTTTCTTTTAAGCTACACTCATCCGGATCAAATGGGGATCTGTTATAATGGAGGGAAACGATAATCTACAGATTTCAGTAATCCACCTACAGCGGCCGACTTGCTCACCTGAATCAATAATTCTTATATGAAGTAAGATTTTTTAATTTTTTTTTTGGTTTTCTCTAGTTTTTTTTTTCTCTTAGTTTCTCTAGTATTCTTTTTTATATTAATTTAAAAAAATGTTACTAAAACTTAATTAATAAGTGATTTTACAATCGCATTGCTTGAGTCCGTCGTGGCGCAGCGGCACATCTGGCTGTAAACACGACGGTTGTGAGTACGACTCTCACTCGGAACAAGACAAAGCACGGCCTTGAATTACAGTACTCAACACGCAATATCTGGAAAATTTAATGGAGCGTGCAGAACAGAGTGTCTTAACACTGGGTTCCCGATTCCCTCTGCCAATCCTGATATGCTATGCAGAATATAGATGCATGAGCGAGTTTATGAAATCACCGGTGTCGAGACAAAGCGCTGCATTGAGTTCCGCCACTCAACACGCAGTGCTTACGGAATTGGGAGAAAAATAGGGAATGGTGTGTCTTTACACTAGAATCCGCTGTATACAGTACGTATACAGCGTGAAGCTAAAAAAAATAAAGTTAATACATTCATACATACTCAAAAAACCTCATTAAATTAGAACCGTTTCGGAGCTAATTGCATTACATAATTCATCCATTAAACTTTAATTCGGAAGATGACGATGATTTTCTTTGAAAGAAATCGGGAGCCGTCCAAACTTTGACCGAAGTTTGACAAGATGACAACCGTCAGTTTGACATTGTGACAGTTGACAGAAGTTCGTATTGCAATTAGTTTTACACCGGCAATACGGGGATTAGGTAACTGGGACTTCAAAGCTGTATTTATTAGATAACTAGCAACCCGCGACGCGGCGCAGAGGCACAAAGTGTGACTGTAAAATCGACTGGTTGTGGGTTCGATTGTCACTTGATGAAGTGAAATATTTATTTACATTTATATTTTCATTTCTTTGCTGTAACGGCGAGGCAAAGCGCGGCGCAGAGTTCGGCCACTCAACACGCAAAGCCCCCAGAACTCGGTAGAAAGTGGGGAAAAGAGTGTCTTAACTCTAGGTTCCCTCTGCCTAACCTGTTTTGTGGAGGATACAGCGCGAAGCTGATTTTTAATTTTTGTTGATCCATAACTTCACACCTTCTATCTTTTAGTGAAATGCCTATAAAAATAACTGATTTTTATGGCTTTTCACTGAAAGATGTAGCTGTATCAGAAATTAGGCCGGGAAACAGAAAGAGTTTATAATCAATACTTTATATGTAACTTTCAGAAAGCTCACCCAACCATAGTCACGAGTAAAAGTTAGTCAAACATACAAACACATTTACTCAATACAAACAAAATACCAACAACCATCGGTATTGGACTGTCATCAGCGGGATAAATAATGAGACCGAATTGAATATGTAATCAATTAATAATGTATTGTAATTTCGTATAGTAAAAACAAATTGTCCAGCTATAGTAATGAAAGGAGCGCTCAGCCGGACGCTGGGAATATTTATAATTATCTGTTTATCGTCATGGTTAGTGCATGCCCCAGTATTTATGGTTGTGGCCATTTTTCTGGATTTTTCATATATATAGTTGATTTATGTATATATGTCTGTAGAGACCATCGTAGTGCTGTGGTTATGCAAACAAGGTTGTTGTGGGTTTAATTCCCACTTGCAGGAATAAGTAATTTTCATTTTATAGCTCGCAATGTCTTGAAACTTGATCGGAAAGTTTCCTACTTAGTAGTAGGTAGGTTTCCTCGGAGTAGGTTTCCTGTTATATAAGTAAATAAATAAATCAGCTTCACACTGTATCCCGCATACAGTCTAGTGTTAAGACACTCCGTTCCCCCTCTTTCTGCCGAATTCCGGAGGCATTGCATGTTGAGTGGGAGAACTCAAAGCCGCGCTTTGCCTCGACACCAGACCGAAGAAATGGAAATATTAATAAATAAAGTACTACTTTTCTTTTTTTTCTTAAATACTCTTCTGTTGAATAAGATTAAAGAATAGTTTACATAGGAGTTGAAGTTACAGACAATGTCACGTAATTATTTTTTTTTAGTATTCGTTATGTAGAATCTGTAGATTCACTGTTTTAATAGATAACTTAAATAGATTATTTTTAATCAATACAAAATACACTTATTCCATAAAAAAAACAGACAATCTATTTTATGCAACAAATCGAATCAAAGCACATCCATATTACGACATTGCTCCAAACCGAAACCGAATTTATTAACTCCTCTAAAGACTTTTGATATTTATTCACATAATAACGTATTTAAAGGGAACCTTTTTAATACTATTTACTGAAAATACTCGGGCGGAATATATCCGTAGCGGAAGTGACCGACCGGATGCCGCCCGCTACATCTGCCCAGTGACGTCGCTACCGGAAATACCGCTCTTCGCTTTCGACATTGCCATTGCCTTCTGTTATTTTGTGCGAAATTTGCGGTGCACGTTTTTTTTTTAATTTTTATGAACTGCTTTACATGTTTATATGGAGAAGTTGATTTGTTCTTGTTTGATGTTTTTAAACAGAACTCTTATTTATCTTTCTATAGTACTTTAATAAATGAAGTATAGATAGCGGCTTCACGCTTTTTCCCGCATAACAGGATAACCAAGGAGAACGTGCTTTTGAAATTGTTTGTTCGAAGTTCGAAGCATGTCGACGCCCTGCTTTGTTTACCAATGCAAAAATGAAAACATTAAACATTTCATTCCTCCATGTGGTAAGCATGGTCTTAGATTGCCTTTGGCCACGATAGCCTCTAATCTTCTAAAACATAATCCTTACATAGTACATAATTGTCTAGTTCTAAGAAAAGCGCGGCGTTGAGTTCCGTCGCTCTGATAGCAAGACAGCACCTATTTTCACCTCTTAACATACAATATCAAGAAAATTGAGCGAAAAGTAGGAAATAGAGTGTCTTAATACTAAGTTTCCTCTTACCCTGCTATTATCGTAAAACTTGTTTTATTTAATACTAGCGACCCGCTCGCGGCTTCGCCCGCTTTAACTACTGAATTATTCATATAATGTACCTATGTTTGCAAAGCACTTAAGATTACTAATGTGAAAATTATTGAAACCTTAATGCAACCCACATTTTCGTAGCTCCAGTAAGGATGTTCCAATTGTTTAAAAAAACACACACCTGAACAAATGACACAAACAACAGAAAACTTAAACGAAAGAAATTATAAACAACAGACTACCTACTATTCTCTTACCCAAAAATACTTAAACGAAAGATGTAACCAACAATGCTGCGACGAAATACATTATAATTATTGGATAACTCCAAAATACGTGCAATCGCTTCTAAATTAACTTTGCTATAGAGCCAGGCGCAGAATTGAAGCATTCTCTCGTCCATCTCC
>JAATLQ010037536.1:36575-56703 GCA_013421005.1 Heliconius erato x Heliconius himera | reverse complement strand
AAATCAATCCTCAGCCAGCTGAAAATCCAAGTCAGACTATCCACTACCTGTTATCAACGAATACTTTCATACTTTGGTCATATAGCTCGAAGACAGTCTGATAATCTCGAAAAACTTATTGTTGTGGGCAAAGTAGATGGTAGAAGACCAAGAGGCCGATCACCATGCCGATGGTCCGACACCGTCAAAGAAATTACTGGACTCTCTGTGATTGGCGCATTAAGGCAAGCTGCAGACAGTTAGGCATGGAAGCATCTTGTTTGCTCTTCCACCAAGAACTACCAGAACGGGCACGACCTTCAGTAATGAAGAACACGACAAAGAAGAAGAGTTTGTTAAGCATATGCACGTACTCACGATATTTATTTGTTTGAGATATGTTCCATATTTTAATCTTTTAAAAAAATAATTCATTAAAAGCCAGTGCAGCTTACCCATGCTTATCGGACTAGATCCTTTTTAATTTTGTTAATAACTCATAAAATAGCAATATCAACTCTTTTAGAGTAAACTGTTCGAAAAGCAAATAAAAACAAGAAAACCCAAACAAAAAAAGGATTGAAATAAAACATCACAGAAACGTTTTAGAATATTTTTTGTTTATTTTCGTTTTCCAATATTCCATTCAAAACCGACATTCCGACAGTTAGAAAGACTTCGTTCAAACTATTTACAATTATTTATTTATTTAACAAACATAAAGAATTAAATTCTATAAATATGATATTTATTTGTAACAAAATTAGCTACTAACATAAATAGATATTAAATATCTAGATAATTAAAATGATCATTAAAAATTTGACTACATAATGATCATTATCATTATATGATCATTATTTAAATTTAAACATAATATTAAAAACAAGCTATAATATATTTTTGTGATAAGTGACCTACATTGCTCATTGTTGGAAAACTTAAACGATTTAAATCTTAACATACATCTGAAGATAAATATCAAATCGTATCATACAAAAACTTTACAATATTAACGTCGTATTTACAAAGTCTTCCGTAACGGACAAATTTTATTAACTAACACTATAGCTGTCTCAATATTTTTAAAATAATTACTTTAACTTTGAAACGAAAAATAAAAAAAAGAAGTTTAATTATATGAAAAAAAATACATATTATTGAGACACCTATATATTACACTTATCTAATGAAATAATGATAAGAATTTACTTTCGAAATAAATGTAGATTGTTTTTGCTGTAGTTTTTTCTTAAATTTTGCGAATTACGGCCCTCTAACCGATTCTGCAAGCTATGCTCTAAAGAAACTAGTCTTAACACTAGATATCTCCCGCAAATAAAATTAAATTAAACACCATTCTCATCATTATTCCATCAAGAAAAGTGATACATATCTAATAATAAGTTTAACATATCACAATTTAGTGATTATGATTATAGTTACTTCGCCTTCGACTGTACAAATTGATAGGAAAACTATTTGAAACGTCATTACATTCCATTCCAATTGACACTCCCTTTAGCGTATCTTTAACAAACTGTCGTTCATATATAATAATAATAATAAATAATTAAATTTATATCTAATCGTAATTAGAATTACAAAAAAATTGTTATCAGCTGATTATACAATTTTTACACGACCTACAAATTTCACAACCTTTTAAAATAATTTGCAAATAAAAATTTCAAATATAAATTTATAAAAACGTGTCCACAAACAAAATTAAATAGAATGAGCCTAGCCTTCCATTACGTATTACAAATTATTTATTAAATTTAAGTCTAGAGTACTCGTGGAATATTAGTGATGTTATTTACAATAAATTTACAAACAAACCGTAACAAAGTCCAATATTTCGTTATTCCTAACTATTTAGGTAATTAAAATTAGGTACAACAGTTTCGGCAAATTCAGATGTTGTTTTTTATGTAAATTTCGGACAGTAAAAGTACATAAATCTGGTTTAAATTTATAACTCTCATAAAACTTATTAAAAATTAAAATACATTGTTTAATTTGTGACTATATAATAAAAGTAACAAATAAAATATTTTAAGATATAATTAACAATATAAAAAAAACTAAGAAACATAAACATAGATAACCACAAACATAAACAGTGTAACAACCATAAATAGTGACAACCGAAGTGTGACAATCACAAATAGTGACAACCGAAGTGTGACAATCACAAACAGTGACAACCGAACTGTTCGTACAAATCACGAATCGCCGAAACTCACCTGATCTACTCGTATTTACATATCCTATAGCTGCGTGGTCTGTCAGAGCGGCGTGTCGCGCGGGGGGTGCGCGTGGGCGTGTGGGTGCGGGTGTGGGTGGGTGCGCGGGAGCGTGCGTAAGTGTTGCATGGGGATGCAACGGTCGCTAGTACCAGTGTTGCGTGGCAGCGTGCAAGAGCCGGCGAACCCCGCTGGCGGTGGTATACCCGGTGTTTGTGTCTATAAACATAAGTATGTATATATAGAGGATATTAATTTAAATTTAATATTATGGTATGCTATTCATTGCATAAAATAAAATTTGTGAAAATATAACATGAAAAGGTTAGTTGACAAAGGTGGTTTTATTGCTAAATTATTTTTTTCTCCAGCAAACCAGTAGAAGTGGATATCTATCACAAACAAACAAACTATGAGAGAGAGAGTAAAAAGTTATATGTACATATTATATCCATTAAAAAAATCCATATTAAGTTTTGTTGAGAGAACTCCTGGAAATCAATTTACATATTTTTTTATTATTATTATTCTTCCGCATATAGCATGTTAAGCAAAGAAGTGTTAAGACGTTTAAATTCTACCTACATTACGTGTTGTTGTACTAGACCATTAATGATTAATAAAGAAAAAAAATTATGTTATTGTTTAATTTTAACTTATGTTATTATTTATTTTAATAAATTGCTTTTGCGTCATTCTTTTTATTACTTTAGTAAACACAATGCAAAATTTCGTATAAGAAGCTTTTCATTAAGTGAATGCTACAAAGTCACTAAGTTCTATCATATTAGAGACATCCTGTTTCTCTTATGAATTGGTAAAATAAAAGAAGTTAGTGTATCGAAATTATGTTTTTATCAAAGGATCGTAGGTTTGATGGCCGCAATTTTTGTTCCGTATTTAAGAAAATATTTATGGTGTATATGGTCTAATGATAAAATATCAACTAATTGAGGATGTTGTGGTTAAATGGAAATGATTATATTTATTTTGATTCCAATGTTATACATAGAGTACGGAGTGTCTTAACACTAGGTTCCTCCTGCCTTTACTATACCACGGAAGTAAAGAAAAATAAATTAAAATAAAAAAAATCATAATGTAAAATTGTATTACCAAAGTGTAAAACAAAAAACATCTATATCCACTCAACACACAATGCCTCCAGAACTCGGCGGAAAGCGGGGAACGGAGTGACTTAACACTAGGTTCCCTCTGCCTACCCTGATGTGTGCGGGATGACAGCGTGAAGCTGATATATTCGAAAAAGCATCAATGATATATATATGCATGTATTTAATTTATATTAACACGTCAGTAGTAATCATAGCCTAATTTGCATAAGATCCGACTATGAAATCCAAATATTTAGTTAAAATTTAACTTAACTCCTCATTCGCGCGCCGGATTAAGAAACTTTGCACAGAAATAATGTTAGTAGGTACTCGTACTTTAAAATATAAAATATATTTATTTTAACTTAATTTTGTAATGTAATTTAATGACAATGGATATTCCGGTAAGCTTTCACAAAGTAAAGGTTTTTTAGTTTTACGTATTGTAAACTAATAACCGGATTAATCGCGTATATTTAGTATGAATTTTAATTTAATTTTGAGACCAGTCGTGGCGCAGGGGCACAAAGTGTAGCTCTATAATCGATTGGTTGTGGGTTCGATCCCCACTCGAGGAAATGAAATATTTATTTAAATTTATATTTTCATTTCTTCACTCTGGCGTCGATGCAAAGCGCGGCTTTGAGTTCTGCCACTCAACACGCAATGCCTCCAGAACTCGGCAGAAAGTGGGGAACGGAGTGTCTTAACATAAGCTCTCTCTGCCTACCCTGGTGTGTGCGGGATACACCGTGAAGCTGATATAATACTATCTTTTATTTAGGTAACTCGATGTTTCGAACAATATGCAGTAGTCCGTGGTCATGGATACACTGATGTAAAGTTCGTGTGTCGTTTGACGCACGAATTAATATATGAAACTACAGTACTAGTGCTCTATTGCTAATAAATTCAAAATTTAAGCCAAAATGGAAATATTTTTACTGTATCAATTAAATTTAGGAAACATTTTATTTTATTTAATTTTTATATAAAAATGTTTATAGAGCCAAAAAATATTATGTATACATACATATATTATGGAAATTGAAAGACGCACTAGGTTCCCTCTCTTACCCTGCTACGCGAAAAAGGATGAAGCGCCTGGTTTTTTTGGTTCTAAAATTAAAAATTAAAAAAAATATATATTTTTAATTTTAAATTTTAGAATAAAAAAAACCAGGCGCTTAATCCTTTTTCGCATAGCAGGAGAGGAACCTTGGAGAGGGAACCTAGTGGGTCTGCCAATTTCCACGAAATTTTCGACATTACGTGTTGAATAGCAGAATTCAATGCCACAATTTGATTGACCACAGTTGGAAAAAAAATATTATGGCTCTAAAGAAAAAAAATATGGCTCTATGGTAAGTGAATGAAAACATTAACTCAGATTCTCTCCAATTGCGTCACACGGCTTCAATATATAACTGCATACATAATATTATGTACAAATAAATCATTTAGGCATTTAAAATTTACCATTTTTTAATAAAATAAAATTGTATAAATATAAATATATTAACTGACCTACATGTTACATATTCCATATGAAAAAAGGAATAAAATTTATCATTTATTATTATTTTTCTGATGAATAATGAATATTCTTTAATGATGAATGCTTATTTTTAACATTCGCATTGCGGATTCTCAATCTCTGTATTTCATTTTTTTTTTTATATTTTTAAAATTTTGAACTACTTATTAAATGTATGGTATATAAAAAAAACTGTGGCGTTTGGCGCTCCGTTCTCTCTGACTACGCCGCTAGAGATAAAGCGTGATTAAGTATATATAAATAAATCAGCTTCACGCTGTATCCCGCACACAGCAGAGTAGGCAGAGGAAACCTAATGTTAAGATACTGCGTTCTCCACTTTCTGCTGAATTTTGGAGGCATTGCGTGTTGAGTGGTAGAACTCAACGCCGCGCTTAACCTCGACACCAGAGTGAAGAAATGGAAATATAAATTTAAATAAATATTTCATCCCCTCGAGTGGGGATCGAACCCATAACCAGTCGATTTGACAGTCACACTTCGTGCTGTTGCGCCACGGCTGGCCTGAAGTATAAATAAAAAAATGTAAAATCTAGTATTATCCACACATTTTTGTATCTATAGTGTTTTTCTATTCTATATTTTTAATTAACTTAGAATAAGTAATACTTATTGTATGTGAGAGCATGCAACGTGCAATCAAACCAAAACGTGTTAACGTGTCAATAGAATCAATCTAATTTCACTCTTTTTAAGCGACTTCTTATATATTTAACAAATCACAAATGCAACGCACGCATACAAAAATAAATAACTTATTTATACTATGACTGCGTCAGGCGGCCATGTTGGCTGTCGAGTTTGAATGTGATGATGGAATGGGGGTACGTGTCTGTAGTAAACCTGGTGAAAGTAACATCTTTGTGATTGAACTATTAAAATTTTATTTTGGGATTGACTCTTCGGTTATGTTTTCTGTATGTAGATAAAATTTCGTCTCTAATTTATGTTTTTCTTTAAGTATTTAACTCAACTTGGTTGAAAAGCAAATTTAAAACAATAATTACAAGAGATAAGTTAATACATCCATTCAGTGTTTTAAATCGAATCAGCTTCACGCTGTATCCCGCACACAGCAGATTAGGCAGTATTTTAAGTTTAATTTAATAAATAATACAAATAAATATTTTTACATTTATCTCTCAAAATTTATAACTTTCTCATCCATCACTTTACGAATCAATCATCTGATACTATATCTTTCTCACCATCACTTTTCTTTATTTCTGTCTTTGGATACATTTATAACCTAATCCTAAGTTATTCGAACCCACAACTCAAAAAAACACATTTCTCTACTTACATTATTATCATGAACAGGTGGATGCGCAGGCGCAGTCCTTAATGGGCAGTAACCAGGTATACTTCCTCTAACACCAGCAATACTACCGCGTGGGCGACTGTTGGGAGGCGATATTGTAGACACTTGCTGTTGTCGGTAGTAGTCTATGTGAGCAAGACCAGTCTCTTGAAGGAGGGTTATCTGCATAGAAATAATTTTGTTATAGTTCTGAGGAATTTATTGCTGCTGTTCTTAAGGATGTAATTGAGTTCATTTTAGTTGTGTTTTCTTTTGTAATTAAATGTTTTTTTATAGATTCTTCTAGTTTGGAATACTGTAAAATATGTGTATTTTAAAGCATAAGAAATATAATTAAAAGTCTTTTTTTCGATCGTTTTAGAGTTTAGAAAATCCTATAGGAGCGTAGAATGGATATTCTAAGCAACCACTCGTCTCCCAGCACAGTAGTCCAAAAAAAGTCACAGGTGTGTCTACAATTTTAAAAAAATAATAATAATAAATATAATAAATTAGTAATCAAGAAAACAAACCTGCATATTGTGATCTGTATCAGACGGTATTATATCAGGGTTTCTATCATCACTTTCACTATCGTCCTTCTCCCGCAGCTTATCTGGTGAAGCTGGTTGGGACGGCGGAGGAGCAGACCTTGGTTTTCGCTTAGCACATTTCTGTCTGACTGCTATCATGAATAGAACCAGTACAACCATGAGGACGCCCCCTCCACCTACTGCGGCAGACATTGCTCCCGACATTTGGAAGGCAGTTCTTGGTAAATCTGTTTTAAAAATTATCTTAATTAGTCTTATATACTTATATGTACTCGTATTAATATAAATAAAAAATGAATTGAGTGATTATTCACTGACATTGCTATTCTTATTATATAGTTTTCTTTATTTTGCAAAACTTAGACATGTAAAAATCTTCATTTTAAGTGATGACATTATAAAATATGAATCGAGATACTACAACTGATATTATAGTATCTGAAAGAGAATAAATAGTATATAAAATATTTCAGATTATGTTAAGAATCTAACAATTTATCCATATTTACACATAATTGTTTGCCTCATTTTACTTTCAGGTATCGAGGTTAAGCGCGGCGTTGAGTTCTGCCACTCAACACGCAATGCCTCCAGAATTCGGCAGAAAGTGGGGAACGGAGTGTCTTAACACTAGGTTCCCTCTGCCTACCCTGCTGTGTGCGGGATACAGCGTGAAACTAATTTAATTTAATTTTTTTTTTTTTTTTTCAATATTTATGTACCTAAGCTCTTATCGTGAACATGGTGTTTTTCAGGAGGTCTCAAAGTACTGGCTCGTAGTGGGTAAGGATCTCCGCGGCCTTTAGCGTTATACGCTAAAACTGCAGCAGCATACGTTCGTCCGGGAACCAAACCCACTGCTGTAAATCTTGGTACTGCGCTTGAGACATTAGCTACTATTTCCTAATGAAAAAAAATATATTTTATTATTTATTATTTTATATATATAAATATTTATTACTTATTTTTAATCCTAACTTGTTTATGAAGTCATCATGACCTAATAGGGCAGTGATTGCACATAATATGATGATTGTGGCTCCGATATTAATTTTATGGAGTAATTTTATTTCAATTACTTTTATTTCTCAGGTTGTGTTTTGCCATACAACATTAAATTTCTACAGAATTAAGAATCTCTGTCGGCCCTGGTAGTATTAAATAAAAAAATATACCTAAGCTTAACTTATTTACTTACCTGTGTTACAATTTCCCTAACTTCTAATAAAAATGATTGAGGCATTCCTCCGTTGAATCCTTCTGAGCATCGAACCCCAAATGACGTGAGGGAAGCATTTACCACTGTACAGTTATGTACTTGGTCTGGCCGACCTGAAAGACAATAATTTTTGTAATATACACCATGAAACATCAAGGCTGTGGTGGTGTGTCTGGTGGTCTGCCTGTATAGTTGTGGACGCAATCCCCACTCGTAAGAATGATTATAAAAAAAAATTAAATGAATTTATGAATGAATGACAATTTTTATTACCTATGCCACTCAACACTTTATATATAGAAAATATAGACTGTTTTAACGCTAGGTTCCCTGTATTTATACAGCTATCATCATGAAACTTGACAGTTATACTTAGCTTAAATGATAATAATAAAATAACATAGTACTGATGGTAAAGCAAGGACATGAGTAACGGAATTTTTTAGATGTTTCTAGTAAGCGACTCTAGTTTAAGTTTATAGCCCCCAAAACAGCACTATTACAGGACTAGCGTGTTTTTTTTAATATATTTTCGCGTAATAACGTCTTATAAATTGATAAACGCCGGCTCCATGAAAAAACATGACTCAATGTCACGTTCCGCCTGAGCCGAGTGTGAAAGCGAAAGAGCGGAACAAACGATATAGAGGCATAATCGGCCTTAGCGTTCATACTGTTACATGTATTTAATCTGTGTAATTTAAGCAAAAACTTATTTGAATTAACGAATGTAAATAAATATTAATTTATCATATAAAAAGGAGTTAATTAAAATTTATAATAATTCAATTCAATTAATTAAAATATGCAATGTTTCATTAATGTTTTCTTTTGACGTTATCAACGACATTACAGACAATTTATTCCTATATATTTCTAATTTAAATGATAGCCCTAAAAGGTTAGCAACCTACTACCGAGTAACCACTTTATAACAACCTAAAAATATAGTATATATAAATCAGCTTCACGCTGCATCCCGCACACAGCAGGGTAGGCAGAGAGAACCTTGTGTTAAGACACTCCGTTCACCACTTTCCGCGGAGTTCAGGAGGCATTGCGTGTTGAGTGGCGGAACTCAACGCCGCGCTTAGCTTCGACACCAGAGCAAAGCAATGGAAATATAAATTTAAATAAATATTTCATCTCGTCGAGTGGGGATCGAACCCACAACCAGTCGGTTTTACAGTCACACTTTGTGCCCCTGCGCCACGACTGGCCTCATAGACAATTAATTCCTATCTTTCTCTAATTTAAATGATAGTCCTAAAAACTTAGCAACAACCTTCACGTTCAAACACACTCTTGGAATAACCACTTCATAACAAACTAAAAATATCCTATATATTACTTTCATAATATTTCAAATAGCTTCTCAGACACTCCTCCTCAAATAAATGGCGAAGTATGTGATAAATGTATTCTTCTCATTAGCTATGCCATATATTCACTTGATTTAATGTTAATGGCTGATCTCGTGCCAAGTATCTAACTTCTAAAGAAATTATTCTAATACATTTAGAAATATTGAAAGAATTGGTGTGGAGTGCTCTTTAATGTTGAGATGTTTTTTTTTTCCCTTATTTAAGCAAGTGTTTTAGGTATGTAAATTCGAATTTCATGTTAAGTTGACTGTAAAATTGACTGGTTGTGGGTTCGATCCCCACTCGAGGAAATAAAATATTTATTTACATTTATATTTTCATTTCTTCGCTCTGGTGTCGAGTCAAAGCGCGGCGATGAGTTCCGCCACTCAACATGCAATGCCTCCAGAATTCGGAAAGTGGGGAACGGAGTGACTTAACAATGGGTTCCCTCTGTCTATCCTGCTGTGTGCTGGATACAGCGTGAAGCCGATAAAAAAATAATTTAAACCATCACGCTGTAACCTGCATATAGCAGGGTAATGTAAAGGCACTCCGCTACTCATTTTACGCCTAATTTACGACTGTTGATCGTTGTATGGTGTTACCAGAGCGAGAAAATTAAAATATTTCGTTACCCCGAATGGGAACGAACCCGACGCCATTGCGCTTATAGTCATACACTGTGCCACGGTCGCAGAGAGAAAAATAATAACAAAAATCAACTTTTTAAAAACATTTTTTAAAGTGTTATTCCACACATTTAGGAAAGAAAAATACTTATTTAGAAAACGTATAAAAATTTTGAACGCAGCGGGACTCGAACCCGCGCCTCCTGGAAACTGACCAGGCGCTCTAACCACTAAGCCATGCGTTCTCGCCAAGCTACGTCGAAATTCAAAAATCAACTTACCAGCAGCAATAATATGATATACACACGGCACCCTCTGCTTTCCTATTCTATTGTGGGCCCAGCAAAGTAAAGTTCCATAGTCCATTTCAGTATGCGGCGTGTAAGTGACGGTGGAGCTGGTGCCAGATCTTGAGACGTATGTGTCGCTCACTTCGTTACTGTTCGCCGTGTTGTTGAATGTCCATCGGAACTGATAACATAAGGAATTTATAATTTAAAGAATAATTATAAAATATTATATTAGTTAGACTAATCGTCGCCTGAAATTTTGCTTGCATGGACTTGAGAGCTATAATTTTTAACAAAAAAAACCGACTTCTTAAAATTCAAACGGATCTCATAATCAGAACCTAACCAAATTTTCATCTAATTACCGTCGAAGTGTAGTGAAGTATCCTTTACAAATAAAAAAAATTGAAACTTTGTTTGGTGGCATATCGACAATTTGTCCTTAATGCGAATTTAAGACTTATACGATTTTCCCATGGATACCATTGTCAGAAATTCACCATATTGTTAATAACCTCCATATTATTATCTGAGAAATTAATTAATTTCTCATTCATAGGCATATCACTGATTGACTGTTAAACAACAAATTATCAATTAGTCAATCAAATCAGTTTGCTTGGAGGAACACGCTTACCTCAGAAACTACTACTTTGAATTGAAAAAATCTATTTATGCTAGGTAATCAATTTATGGTGATTGGCTACAGACTATAGGAAAGGCAACATCAGTATCGATTTAACCCATTGTACCACAGTCAGAGTCATCTAGATCTCTATAATTTGTCATTTGTTATTAAAAATTTTTAGCTATTTTGTTATATATTTTTAAATGATCTTGAACCAAGGAATTAAGAGTTTGAAACCATAAACAGTGCGCACTGCTTGACGTAAACCAGCTGTGATATATTCCTTTAAAATGTATGAAACATTATTTCAGCGCACTGTCGCAATCGGATATTGTTCTCGATGTTTAATTTAGGCACAGTACTACCTGGAATCGCGTAGCTGCGGGTTCGTTGCCTACTATAGCGATAGTGATTTTTTTTTAATTATTCTCATTTTCCTGCTCCAGGAAGACAAAGAAGAACACAGTGTTTTCTAGGTTCTCTTTTATCACTCTACTACTACTACGGTTAGGCCAGAAGCAAATCGCATAACATCGTGGGAATATGTATAAAAAAGCATGTGTATTTTCAAATACATATAAATATGTGTAGATGTATTATACGAATTTTATCACTTTTAAAACAAAACCTAACTTGACAACGACGATGATGAATGAAGACACTAATATCATTATGATCTAAACTTCTAACATATAATACGAAATAAAATATCAAAATCCAGTGACGTCCATAATACGACTCCTGGAGGAATGCCAGTCTCCGTTTCTTTTATAATAAACGAAATTTAGCTCGATGTGTACATCCGCGGATGTTCCGCATAAATTCATAACTCATTTATAAGTTTTGCAATATGAAGCTGCCAAGAAACAAGGGAGGTAGCGAACTTAGGTGACGAAGGAAAACAAGGTAGGTAGCGCGTTAAGTGAACTTGTGAAATATTATGACGTTGCATTTGAAATTTTGTTTTGTTTGTTTGTTTGTTTCTGGGTGCTGCGGTTGTTGGTTCGGAATATGAGAGGGTGAGGTTTGCGTGGCGTCTGACGTTACGTGGCGTACTCGAATTCTATGAAATGGTTCGAGAAGCTAATTTTTTTCAAAATATTTTCTTATATTCTGTATTCATTCTTATATTCTGTATTTCTGCTTACTCGACGCAATTCTCACGATTATTATCTGAACGAAAAGATTTATGACTTATTATTCTGTACTCTTTATGAACACGTAAAAAGGCTTGTATTGAATATAAAAAATATAGAGTCCAGTCGTGGCGCAGGGGTACAAAGTGTGACTGTAAAACCGACTGGTTGTGGGTTCGATCCCCACTCGTGGAGATGAAATATTTACTTAAATGTATATTTCCATTTCTTCGCTCTGGTATCGAGGACAAGCGCGGCGTTGAGTTCTGCCACTCAACACGCAATGCCTCCAGAATTCAGCAGAAAGTGGGGAACGGAGTGTCTTAACACTAGGTTCCCTCTGCCTACCCTGCAGTGTGGGGGGTACAGCGTGAAGCTGAATTGAATATAAAAAAACGGGCTCGCCCACTGAGAGTTTCTTACAAAAATTGGAGATATCGAGGTTTTTCTAAAATTCAAGCTTACCTTAGCCAGAGCCCTTTTGTCTGATACCTCACTTGAACTAGCGGCGTTAAAACCAAATTTTGCCCCCCTTTTAAGGCTATTATTTTTTAGGATTTAACCACAAATGTATAGTTCAGACTAGCACTACTTGTTGATAGTAGCTGCAAAATTTCATAATTCTAAGTCAACCGGAAGTACCATATTAATTTTGATTCTCTTTGTATTGTCGTTTTTTACAATATAAACGGCCATATCTTTTTTTAAAGTAAATGTAGAAGTACGATTTTCTCAAGAAATCCACCGTATGGACCGTAGATCTGAGTATATGAATATCGACTCAGATCGATCTTCAAGCATTCCTGAGATAAAGGCGGACGGACAAAAAGTGATCTTATAAGTTGCTCGACCATTTTTGACAGTTGCATGTCGACGAAGGCAATTCTGTGGTCCAAACCATTATGTGGAAAACAAAATAATTTATACATGAATATGTAGGCGTTACCCCGGTGTATTGATGTTCTAGGTCCATTTTCACAAAGAAAATACACGCCAATATTTTTATCGTTACTTTCATACAAAAGCTAGTACTGAACCAAAAAGAATTTGCTTTATTAAGATATATTTGTGCATCGTAAAATTTATAATGATAGATACAAATATTATTTTTAATTCTGAAACTTAACTCAAATAGCTAAGGTTATATAACGCGACACTAACTTTAATATTTAGTAATTAATTTAGTGTTAGAAATCGGAAGTTAATGTTTTAAAAAAACACGATAAAATCACACGTCGTCTGTATATTCTAAACTATTTGGAAAGAGATGCTATGTAATTGCAACAAGTGATATGTATCACCTAATACACGAGTTTCTTTCCAATAAGGGTCGTTGCCTACAAGCAACTGCCCCCGATTGACACAATTCCACTGCTTTTATAGTCTTTTTCACTTAAATCTACCCTCTTTTACACGACATCGCTAACATTAGAATAATAAACCAATAAATCAATATTTAATATTTTCAAGCTAAATTATCATTACATGATGATTTGCGCCTATATATATATATATATATATATATATATATATATATATATATATGTACATGTAAAAGTTTCTATTACTGGGTGAATTGACACACAACGTACAAAAGAAACTACTGGACTTAGAAAATTAAAATTTGGCAAGTAGGTTAGAACGAAAAAAATTGGATTTTACATCTTAAATTTCACATAAACAAAGTTACGGGTGACGACTAATTTATAAAAAAAATAATATCTACAAATATTATACGAAAACGAGTTAAGATAAAAAAATATTTTGCGTCAGAAAGAAACATGATTCCTTTGACGGTTGTTATTTCAAGCTTTTCGATACTTTTTTCTCACTTTTATTCCAGTGTTTGCAGCTATCAATCAAGTTTCAGTTATACGTCAGTTTTTATCGAATAAAGAACGATGTATGGCAAGATTTTATTTATTTAACGATATTTTTGGGAGTAACGATTTTTGTTTTTTTTTTATTTTATTTTTATGAAACCCATATATTTGATTTTTGTATGCTTATGCATATTTTATATCAATGTTTATAGTTATTAGTGTTGTTTGTGTTTTTACAAAGTTAAATCGTAAAAATATTGAAAATATTCGTATTTTTTTTCGTTTTAGTATACTAAGATCGACAAACTCTAGATTTTAGCTATTAGGACCTTTTTTTAACCCTTGACCCAAAACTCGTCATTGCCTTCGACGCATAAAGAACGAAAAGGCGATGAAACGGAACATTATCATATTCCGATCGAAGCTTGTAAAACGTTGAATTCTATTGGTGTGCTCATACTTACTGACCTTTTAAACCATATCTTGAATACTGGAAAGATGCCACACTAGCAGTCTCTTAGCTTTATTACCTCTTTTTACAAGAAAAGAGACAGTGTTCAAGATTCTATTAGTTATAGGAGCATTAAGCTTATGAGTGACCATCAAGCTCACTAAGCCCATAATCGAGATCAGGCTTCGCCGACATTGTATTATTTCTGAGTCTCAATACGTGAGCTCGATACTGTCTCAACTCACATCTAAGATTAGCCTCCATGGCTCGCGATCTATGTCGGTAACATAGCACTCATTGATGAGAACAGACTGATGCTGGAGAGTAAAGTGAAGATCTGGAAGAGTACGCTTGAGAATGGCAGTCTTAAGCTAAATGTATCGAAGACGTTAAGTCGGAAAAGTTCAGGTACCTTGTACACGAGTCTGAGAGCATCGATCACGATATCTATAGCCGGATAAGCGCTGCCTGGGCCAAAGGGTGGGAGGTCACTGGTGTGGTCTGCGATCGCAGAATACCGCCCAAACTCAAGCGGGTGATATACAAGAGCATCATTTGACGGTTCTTTTTATACTCAGCGAATGCTGGCCAGCACTGTCTCCGCACACTCAGGAATTTTACGTAATTGAAATGTAGATGCTGAGGTGGATGTGCGGCGTAACATAATCTGATCGCGTACGTAACACATTTATTCGACTTAGTCTTAGAGTTCGTGACGTAGCGGATAAGCTCCAAGAGTGTCGTCTGAGAGGGTTTGGCTATGTTACGCATCGGCCTAAGAACTGTGTCGGATGCAAGTGCCTTATTATATCAGTCCCTTGAATGAGACCTCACGTACATCCTAGGAAGCGCTGGTTAGACGTCGTGATGCAGGACATGAGCGCCAAAAGTCTAACCACGGAGGACGCTAAAAACCGTGCAAAGTGGAATTGGTTGAGTAGGAAGGCAGACCCTGCAAGAGCCGGGATTAATGCCATAAAGAAGAAGAGCTTTTAGGACATTGTAATAACAAAATTATTTTAATCAAATACTATTACATAATTTTATTAGGCGTTCTTATAACTGTGAATATCTCACCGCACCTTATACACTTTTTATTTTAATTTGGTCATTCATATTTTTTACATTCCATGTTGAATGACAGAACTCAAAGCCGCGCTGCCTTCTTAGCAGAGCAAGTATAACTATAATTATCGCGTTTACGGTCACAAACTTGCTAGACTGGCGCCCCAGTGCCACGTTTAGCCTCAACCATTTCGATTGGACATTTAGTAGTTTTAGGATAAACCTAGAATGATGATACCAAATTGATATGTTCAATATACTTCCTGCTTCGATGCCTAAATAAATCATAATACATCCATATTTTACTTTTTTTACAATGTTTTTTTAATTGCTTTAAAAAAATCCTTAATTCAATACGAACTTAGCTCTACAAGGCGGGGTAGGTACTCACGCTAACTTCAGGCGGGTTCGCGTCCACTTGACACGTTATGTGGGCGCGCTCCTGCTTAGCGACGCCGTGGACCCTTTGTTGAGAACTACGGCACGTTGGCGCATCTGTAAGGTGCATTATGGGTTTAGCTTTTTTTTTATAGGAAAATAAACTTTTAATTGCATACATAGAGGAAATTAAATATAATACGAGAGAAATAAGTCTACCAAAAAGAATACAATAAACATATTTTGCGCATAGAGGCTAAGGCGTCCTTATCACTATTAGTGATCTCATACAGATAACCTTAACTAATATAAACTTTCAATAGTACAGGATATCTTGGTAGTGCATAAATAATAAAGAGTAAGAGGTTTAGGTTGAGGCCAGTCGTGGCGCAGCGGCACGAAGTGTGACTGTAAAACCGACTGGTTATGGGTTCGATCCCCACTCAAGGAGATGAAATATTTACTTAAATTTATATTTCCATTTCTTCGCTCTGGTGTAGAGGACAAGCGCGGCGTTGAGTTCTGCCACTCAACACGCAATGCCTCCAGAATACGGCAGAAAGTGGGGAACAGAGTATCTTAACACTAGGTTCCCTCTGTCTACCCTGCCATGCGCGGAATACAGTGTGAAAGAAAAAAATAATATATATAAACATCAAAAAAATCACTGCACCACAACGGCTTCAATGATAATTTTGAGAATTAATCATTGTAAGTCCAAACAGTATATTTTTAATTAATCTAAGTACATAGCAATAGCTTTCTGGCATCCTTTTTACATTTTCTAACACAAGCCCTAAAGCAAGGGAACTCTTATCTTCCACATATAAAATAAAAGTCGACCATAAAACAGACGTAAAACAACCGAAGAGGGCGGTTTATTCTTTTATCGCTTTCCGCTTTAAACGTATGCAAATATATTATATAGTTTGTAGTGATGTTTATATTACATGCTGTATTCCACACATATAGGCTATAGGGATAGGGCTGGGTAGGCAGAAGGAACCTGGGAACTTAGTGTTAAGACACTTAGTTCCTATTGAGACATTTCTTTTCACCATTTTTTGCCGTATTTTGGAGGCATTGCGTGTTGAGTGGCGGAACTCAACGCCGCGCTTTGCATTACCAGAGCGAAGATATATATTTTTTTCCTTGAATGAAAATCAAACCCACAAGCTGCGGCAGCTTTTGTGGGTTTACAGTCACTTGTGCCCCTGCGCCACTACTGGCCGCATTTTTCTCACGTCCACAATGTATCTTTTGTATTATATTCACACTTTATCTCCCATATTTAATAGTAAGCAGAGAGAACCAAGTATCAAGACAATGTTATACTGTACTCTCCGCCAAAAATGTTGTTTCTATTCCTCCGAGTGGGAATCGAACCCACAACCATTGGAAATTAGACGTTCTCCCACTGTGCTACAATAGTCTACATACAATAGCTTGATAAAGTCTAGTAAAACTTACACAAAACATCCAAAGTGAAAGGCTTGCTTTCCCCATCGCCCTCAGCATTGAACCCGACACAAGTGTAGTTCCCAGCCGTCTTCCTTCCCACACCTTGGAGAACTAACGATTGGTTGCTTATTATGACACCCTGGCCGACGTTGTGGTGAAGGGTTTTACCCTGGATTAAATTAAAATTATAATTGATGAAAAAAATATAAAAAAATACGAGTAAGTATTGATAAATAAAATAATGAAAATAAATTGATTAATATTAAAAATAAATGAATTATACTAAACTAGTAGTTTTTATAAATGAAATGATTAATTTGTGTTATTTTATTCAGCTTCACGCTACTCTGTTCTCAACGTTTCCTCTTATGTTAGTAGATATATTTTTTGTACATAAATTAAAAATTAAAAAATCAAATCAGCTTCACGCTGTATCCTGCACACAGTAGGCAGAGGGAACCTAGTGTTTAGACACTCCGTTCTCTAATCTCTACCAAGTTCTGGAGGCATTTCGTGATGAGTGGCGGTACTCAACGCCGCGCTTTGCCTAGGCACCAAAACGAAGAAATGAAAATATAAACGTAAATAAATATTACATTTCCTCGAGTGGGGATCGAACCCACAACTAGTCGATTTTACACTCAGTTTAATCACACTTTGTGCCTCTGCGCTACGCCTCGCCACTGGCCTCTTATAGTAAAATTTATTATTAATATTGATAAGTACATAAAACATTATTTTTTATAGCATAACATAAAATTGAGGCCGGTCGTGGCGCAGCGGCACGAGGTTTGACTGCAAAACCGACTGGTTGTGGGTTCGATCCCCGCTCGAGGAGATGAAATATTTACTTAAATTTATATTTCCATTTCTTCGCTCTGGTGTCGAGGTTAAGCGCGGCGTTGAGTTCTGCCACTCAACACGCAATGCCTCCAGAATTCGGCAGAAAGTGGGGAACGGAGTGTCTTAACACTAGGTTCCCTCTGCCTACCCTGCTGTGTGCGGGATACAGCGTGAAGCTAATTTAATTTTTTTTTTTTAAATTACTTGAGGCCAGTCGTGGCGCAGCGGCACGTGGTGTGACTGCAAAGCCGACTGGTTGTGGGTTCGATCCCCACTCGAGGAGATGAAATATTTACTTAAATTTATATTTCCATTTCCTTGCTCTGGTGTCAGAGGTTAAGCGCGGCGTAGAGTTCTGCCACTCAACACGCAATGCCTCCAGAATTCGGCAGAAAGTGGGGAACAGAGTGTCTTAACACTAGGTTTCCTCTGCCTACCCTGCTGTGTGCGGGATACAGCGTGAAGCTGATTTATTGTATTTTTATAAAATTACTTAAAAATAGTATCTTTGAAATTGATTCCAGTAGTATAAGTAACTCACATTATGCCTCCACTCCACTTTATAAACGTAAGGGTGAGCTTTGATGATGCAATCAAAGTACACGTCGGTGCCCTCTCTGATATTGGTCGGGTCTAAATTAGTGCCCAGCCTGACCACCGTCTCGGGAACATCTGTTTGGGAAATTTAATTTTATAGATAGATAGATAGATAGATATGTAGATACATAGATAGAAAGATTCTTTGTATAATAGCTATGAATTTTATAAATTTCTAGTTACTGTCAGCAACATCGAAATAGTCCGAGTAAATAGAATAGTGTTCAAGAGATCGTAGGTTCAAAACGGCGTTCTTCTCTTTTTTTCTTTCTTATTTAATAAAATTACTTTCTAATAAAGTAAAATTAGTTAGTTTATGAGGCCATCGTGCCGCAGGGACACAAGGGTGTGACTGTAACACGACGGTTGTGGTTTCGATCCACAATGTCCCGAAAAATTCTGCTTAAAAGTGGGAAACGGAGTGTCTTAACACTTAAATTTCCTCTGCCTACCCAGCTATATGCGGGATACAGCGTGAATTTGATTTTTGATTTTTTTAATTAGCTTACTTTTCTCACGTTCAAAATATATATAAAAAAAATATACTCACATTGTATATCTAAAATCCAGTCATCTTCTAACGCAGGTACTGACGCCATTTGAGGGTTAGAAGCTCGACAAGCTAATTTCGCGCCCGCATCAGCTTTGGTCAGCTGTATTGATACTGTGGACGTCGTTGTATTACCGTCCGTTGACAACTGGTGAAGAAGAATTACTATTAGATAGGTACTATTACTAGAGGCCGGTCATGGCGCAGCGGCACAAAGTGTAACTGTAAAACCGACTGGTTGTGGGTTCGATCCCTGCTCGAGGAGATGAAATATTTACTTAAATTTATATTTCCATTTCTTCGTTCTGGTGTCGAGGCAAAGCGCGGCGTGGAGTTCTGCCACTTAACACGCAATGCCTCCAGAATTCGGCAGAAAGTGGAGAACGGAGTGTCTTTCACTAGGTTCCCTCTGCCTCCCAGCTGTGTGCGGGATACAGCGTGAAGTTGATTTTATTACTATTACTATACACGACGTGGCCATTCATGGCGCAAGGGCAAATGTGTGACTGTGAACGCGACTGCTTATGGGTTCGATGGCAACTCGAAGGAAGGAAATATTTATTTAAATTTATATTTTCATTTCTCCGTTCTGGTGTCGAGGTAAAGCGTCCTACATGATTAGGTGGAGGTGCTGCTGCTGTGTGCAAGATACAGCGTGAAACTTCTTTTTTTATGGAAAAAGACAAAAAAATATTATTATTAGTCGATGCATGCAGCTCGGCTTGCGTGGTCATTGAAACATAAAATGGAAAATTTAATTTATCCATTTCCTTAGTAATTCCAGGAAATAATCTCATCATCTCTACTCCCTTACCCTGTACTCGTGTCTCTATGTTGACAGCCAGTTTATCAATAACTGAAGAGTTATATATATATATATATATATATATATATATATATATATATATATATATATATATATATATATATATATAT
>JAATLQ010037536.1:25407-36475 GCA_013421005.1 Heliconius erato x Heliconius himera | reverse complement strand
TCTTGGAAACTGTCCAAGCGCTTTAGCCAACTAAGCCATACGTTTTTATTGAGCTACGTCCAAATTATTATACGGTTGTGACCACTTTTGCTTTTATTTTATTTTATTCATAGGCAAGCAAGGCAAGTTAAGGATGTTGGGTTAATTGGCGAATCTCAACGCTGCACTTTGTCTGTTATTCCCTATTTATATTAGTTAAAATATAAATTGATACTTTAATAATTGAGGCACAAAGTGTGCCTGTAAATCGACTGGTTCTGGGTTCGATCCTCACTCGAGGAGATGAAATATTTATTTACATTTATATTTTCATTTCTTCGCTCTGGTGTCGAAAAGAAAGCGCGGCGTTGAGTTCCGCCACTCAACACGCAATGCCTCCAGAAATTGGCGGAAAATAGGAAACGGAGTGTTTTCACACTAGGTTCCCTCTGCTTACCCTGCTGTGTGCTGGATACAGCGTGAAGCCCATAAATTAATACATAATATGATAGTCAAATAAAATAAAATAACATTTTATAGTATCCATTTGGCTGAAAATCATTACGAGATAATGCTGAATCGCATCAACAAATATTATAAATAAATATTTATATGCATATTAAAATAGCTTTTTGACACCGATCGAAATCTATAGTTTTGGTTTCGATTCCACTTGGGGGAGCTTGGTAAGTGTGGCATATTGTTCCACCACACAACGATGTTGTGTCTCTTATGCAGGCGGAAAGTGGATTTTTGATGACGCTTAACGCACACAGAAGTCTAGGCAGAGGGAACCTAGTACTAACACACTCTGTTCCCTATTTTCCACAGAATTCTGGAGGCATGACGGATTTCAACGCTGCGCTTTGCCTTCAGCTTTACCAGAGCGAAAAAATGAAAGTATTAAATATTTCATTTCCTACTTTGGATTACACTGTTATACAGCGTTAAGTTACAAAAAAAATAACCATAAAATTACAGTAAGCAATGTCAATTGTGTCTTTTGCATTGTAATACGATTTAACGATTATTTTATTTCATATCTGACGTAGAGCGATACTATTTGTGACGATATCGTCAAGGCTCTTTTTAAGCTTATAAATTCTACTTAGAGGATTTTGAGAACAGTCTGTTCTCCACTTTCTAATTTAAATATAATAAATTTCCTTATTTTAATAAATTTCTAATTGGTTGTAAAGTTTAAGGGTTCGAGCTACACTCAAGGAACGATTAGTAATTTAAAAAAAATGAAAAATAAATTATTTTCATCTCTTTGCTCTAAAACTAAAATGTGGTGTTAAGTTCCGCCATTCGACACGAAATATCTCGATCGATATCGATAAATTAAATATTCTTTTAAATATATTGTTATTGTTTGATGTATGTGCATATACTGTATTTAAAGAAATAGACAATTAGACGCTCTTCTTTTTTTTCAGTTTCACGCTGCATCCCGCATGTAAGCAGGACAAATAGAGCTTAGTGTTAAGACACTATATGCGCTTCCCAATATCCGTGGAATTCTGAAGGCATTGCGTGTTGGAAAATGATGAACGGAACATGAAAGCATATTCCCTCTGCCTACCCTCCATCACAGAAAAGGGGATATCGAATCCATAACCATCGTTCAGTCAAACATCCAGCTACTGTGCCAATATAGACAAATAAATCAAATCAAATCAAATCAGCTTCACGCTGTATCCCGCACACAGCAGGGTAGGCAGAAGGAACCTAGTAGTGTTAAGACACCAGTTCCCCACTTTCTGCCGATTTCTGGAGGCATTGCGTGTTGAGTGGCAGAACTTAACGCCGCGCTTAACCTCGACACAAGAGCGAAGAAATGGAAATATAAATTTAAGTAAATATTTCATCACCTCGAGTGGGGATCGAACCCACAACCAGTCGGTTTTACAGTCACCTATCGAACCCACAACCAGTCGGTTTTACAGTCACCTATCCTCGTGCCGCTGCGCCACGACTGGCCTCAAATACTGGCCATTATAGACAATAAGTAAAAATAAAATTTTCAAAAGTAATTTTCATTATAAGTCTTGCAATTACATTCTTGCTCTTTTAAATCTAATGAAGAGGTCCCTCAATGTTTCAGCAAAGAGATATAATAAATTTGAAACCTTTCTCATTAAAGTACGAATTTAATCTGTTCTCGTTAAAATTAATTTGGTTAATGAACGCAATTTAATTAAGCCGTCGAATTGATTTCTAGATAATTATTTTATACGAGCCTTATTTATATATTATAAATATGTGTAGATTCGCCCTTAATAGATAAGTAGTGGATTCGATTCTCACTCATGGGAATGATTATATATAAGTTATTTTACTCAACGCCGCAGAAAAATGAAAGTATTAAATTTTAAATTTCCTCGAGTGGGAATCGAAAGCACAAGCGTCACTTTTACACTCACTCTCTTGTCGTTCCACCAGGATTTGAGGTATGCCACACACACACATACAATGTCTCCAGAATTGGGCGGAAAATGGGGAACGGAGTGTCTCAACACTAGGGTCCCACTGCCTACTCTACTGTATGTGGGATACAATGTGAAGCTTAAAAAAATCTAAAGGTTAAAAAGTAAGCTAGTTAGAAATATTTTTAGTTACATATCCTCATAGACTGCGATCCCAGGGCCCCAGACCTATGTCATTTTAGCAAATCTGAAATTTTGAGTGTGAAATTTCCAGAGTGTGCTTACTTACTAACATGAAAGTGAGCTCCACTTTTAAGTTAGTCAGTAGCTTTCTGAGATAGCGCTAACTTAAGGCACACGCTCATCTACGTTAAAGCTTATATTTATTACGCTTATATTTAAATATGTTTTTAAGAATAAAATTAAAAATGTATAGTTATTATTAATATTCACTTCTGCCAGACGTCCTAAAGGTTGTTTATAATTGGGGCAAAATACGTTATACTAGCAAGCTTTAATTTTATATAAATTATTTATGGACTATTTCAAGATTCCTTATAAGCACCCAGACCAATCTGATGGCTCAAATAAATATACTCTCAGGCAGAGACCTTTACTTGGCGCTACCTCTTAAAGAGGTAGTGAATACGCTTACTGTCTTAATTACATATAAGACTAATAGTCCTCAAAATTTCAGCTTTGCTAAAATGACGTAGGTCGGGGGGCCTTGGGATCTTGGCCTATAACATTAATATGACATTCGCGAGAGAAGGCCAGGACTCGGTCGTAATGCAGCAATATGATTACAGCACTGACTCGCGACCGCTAGTAAAATTTAAATTTGTCCTACATTACTTAGCTTAAGTACTTAGTACTAGCTACATATTGTTAAATTTTAATTTATATTTCGAGAATATAGTAGTTTCATTGTATTCTATATTAAAATATATATATTTAACAAATTTTTATATATTTTTTTTTTGAGGCCGGTCGTGGCGCAGCGGCACCAGGTGTGACTGCAAAACCGACTGGTTGTGGGTTCGATCCCCACTCGAGGAGATGAAATATTTACTTAAATTTATATTTCCATTTTCTTCGCTCTGGTGTCGAGATTAAGCGCGGCGTTGAGTTCTGCCACTCAACACGCAATGCCTCCAGAATCCGGCAGAAAGTGGGGAACGGAGTGTCTTAACACTAGGTTCCCTCTGCCTACCCTGCTGTGTGCGGGATACAGCGTGAAGCTAATTTTTTTATTTAATTTTAATTTTATATATTTTTGGGGGTGTGATGTTTTCGTTACATAGATAACTACTACGTCGATTTTAATGAAACTATAATTATTCTGTTCCCGTTTTGTTGGAATATACTTACTTGATTTAAGTTAAAAGTATATTTTTTATATATTTTTAGTTTCTGAGAAATTTACGGACAAATATACAAACATACATACACGTGCACTAAAGTTATACTCAGCTCATTTCACAAAAATCCAGGGTAGTACGCGAGACAATCAAGATAGATTTTTGATGTTTTTAATTTTTGACCAAAAATCAAAAATCTTGGAGGCTGTCGTGGGCCTCCGTGGGCTTCAGGGGCATAAGGGCGTGACTGTAACGCGACGGTTCTGGGCTCGTATCCCACTCGAAGAAATGGAATATTTAATTAAATGTATATTTTCATTTCTTCGCTCTGGTGTCGGGCAATGCGCGGAGTTGAGTTCTCCTCATGCAATGCCTCCAAAATTTGGCGGAGAGTGGGGAACGGAGAGACTATACACTAGGTTCCCTCTGCCTACCATGCTGTGTGCGGTATACAGCGTAAAGCTGATTTAATTTGATTTTAAAAAAAGTCTTGTTATCTTGTTAATTATAAATTTATTTATATTACTTTAATCATAATTGTCAACTGACAGGCGAAGGTCACTTTAGTCCTACTATCGAGTACTTTAAAAATTTTTAAATAGTATATAAATATCCGCGACTAATCCGGTTCTAAAGAGTTTCATTCAAAATACTTAGAAGACCAAATAAATAGATTAATAGAATTTATTAATAGAATTTCAACAATATTACGTACATTCATCCAACCGATAACCTCCTATTGTTATATATATATATGTGTATATATATGTGTGTATATATATATATATATATATATATATATATATATTTATATATGTATATAAACATAAAAATAATTGGCCCTTACATCTATTCGTATAATATAGAACTAACGACCGTATCGCATGTGAGAATGATATTTAATAAACATTTTTTTATTTAGTTCAGAACTAAATAATAATTGTATTTGTTATCTGATTTTCGATATGTAATTTTAGTCCTGAAAAATGTAAACACGATACTCCTGGGTGTTTAATATTAATTTCCATAGTCCGTAAGACAAAAATCTTCGAAAAAAGTCGTTGTGGCGCAAAGGCTCAGAGTTCGGCTGTAAACATGACGGTTTTAGGGTCGAATTCCATTTTCCAGATTGAATAATTTTTGTTTCTTTGCTTTGCAAAAAAGCAAACGCCCAGAGTTCCGCCATTGTTTGTTAAAACATCTCTAAAATTGGGTGGAAATGGGGAATCCAGTTTTTTAATATTACGTTCTTCTAGTCAACTCTGCTATATGCGGGATACAGCGTTGAGTTTCGCTACCCAACTAAAACGAAATACCTATATCTATCTTTATCTTTATCTATTAAGATAACAAAAGTTTTGCACTGCCTCAACGATTGATAGACTATGCCCAAGGCGGTATTAGTCTCGTTCAATCTACATTTATTACTGGTACGTGCCCTTATTTTAACATTTCCGTTGTTTCTCAGTCGTAAAGATTGGTGGACTGGTGTCCCGATAAATTGAGTTTACGAGAAATAAGGTTTGTCTGTCGTTGTTGAGAATTGATTAGCCGTGACGATGGAAATGGTTTTTTTTTTGGTAATTTTCATAATAAATCGTTGAAGTATCTCCTATTAAGCTGCCCATTGAGGCCAGTCGTGGCGCAGCGGCACAAAGTGTAACTGTAAAACCGACTGGTTGTGGGTTCGATCCCCACTCGAGGAGATGAAATATTTACTTAAATTTATATTTCCATTTCTTCGCTCTGGTGACGAGGCAAAGCGCGACGTTGAATTCTGCCACTCAACACGCACAATGCCTCTAAAATTTGGCGGAAAGTGGGGAACGGAGTATCTTAACACTAGATTCCCTCTGCCTACCCTGCTGTGTGCGGGATACAGCGTGAAGCTGATTTGATTATAAGTTGCCAATTTTATATGACTTTAATATTTTGTCTAATGTGATGTGGGCTGAGTGGCAAATGTCTGTGTTCTTTTCATTCAACATATTTACAGATATTTATTATCTATAACTATGATATATTAGTAAAATTATCTCAATAAATAAAATGTATAAACGTTAACAATATCAATAATTTAAAAAAACACCTATTTAGAAAACATATAAAAATTTTAACGTAGCGGGACTCGAACCCGCACCTTCTGGAAATCAACTCAAATTTTTATACGTTTTCTTTAAGTATTTTTCTTTCCTAAGTGTGGATTAACACTTTAAAAATGTTAAAAAAGCCTGTTTTTTGCATAGAGTAAAGTGGGTTGAGAAGAAAAATAAAACACTCATATGCCCGCTTTACGGCCGAATTCGATAGAATTCATGTAGATACGGAATTTAACGCCATGAATATATATTCCCCTATTAAAATTGGAACACATAATCATTAGCAATCATTTAATTTGAGGCCGATCTGGCGCAGGAGCGTGGCGTCTGACTGTCGTGGGTTCGATTCCCAGTCGAGGAAATATTTAAGATTTTCATTTCTGTGCCCTGGTGTCGAGGCAAGGCGCGCCGTTGAAATCCGCCACTCAACTTGAAATGTCTCGAGAATTCAACAGTAAATGGGAATCGGAATTTCTTAACATTAGGTTCCTTCTACCTACTCAGCTGCTAAAAATATGAAAAAATATGCTTTTACTGAACTAAAAAATCCACATTATATTATAGAATAAGAAATTAATACATCAAAATTCTTTTACATAAGTAGGTTTCAAAGTAATATAAAAGTTTCTAGTTTTGGTAACAAAGTTTAACTTTCAAAGTTACACCGAATGTTACAAGACAAAGCTTTATAAGATCTCTGATAAAATAATTAAAATCCAATTAAGATTTCGAAACGAGACTCAGAGAGATAGATGCAAACAATGAATCTCATTATGGAGCTAATAAGAAGTAATATCTATAGATTTAGTAGAATTTATATATTTTTTTATTATTAATATTCCAATGTGAGAACAAAAACATATAAAATTGATTCTGGTATAGCCAAAGCGCGGCGTTGAGTTCCGCTACTCTACACTCAATTTTTCATCTCAACACTATGCTCCTTCTGCCTACCTACTACATGCGGAATACATCGTGAATATATATATCCCCGTTCTTCTTTCCCCATGCGGCGTATAACGCATTATCATTTACTTTTGTAAGGAAGAAGAGTACCAGAGGATTTATCGATTAGAAAAAAGTCGAGAAATAAAATAATTAATTTATGTATGTGGCGTGCTTTGTCTCGACATCAGAGCGAAGAAATAAAAATAGAAATTTAAATAAATATTTAATTTCCTCGAATGAACATCGAACCTACAACCATTCGCGTTTACATTTACACTTTTGTGCTTCTGCGCAACAACTAACCTCTTATTAATTATTAATAAAACTATTGTATGGAAAATGTTTGTATAGTGCAAATGACCTTTATTTCATGTATTCAAAATATCTATATAAATCTCGTTAGTAATTCTGATTTTTTCTGCAAACTTTGTTTTTAGTTTCACGTTAAATCCCACACACAGCAGGCATTTCAAGAATTTGGCTGAAAGTGATGAACGAAACTGCTAATAGGAAACAGAGTGTCTTAACACTAGCTTCCAAGATTTCCTTTAGCCTATCTGATTTAGTATACATAAATAATCAAAGAAAATTGAACTTTCTTACCGTTTCCTTAGCGTTGTTTATCCTGTGGCCGTTCTTCCACCAGGTGATGGACGCGGGTGGACGTGACCCCGAGCTTTGGCAGAGGAGATCATATCTTCTACTCGCTGATAGAGGCTGATTCGATCCCAGAATATGTACGTTTATAGGTGGAACTGAAAGAGAATACAGTTATTAGACTTTTGTTAAATGTGGTGATTTTATTAATATTCTCATATAAGTATTAGTACTTGACGCTATTGTGGCTTATAGCATCTGCAAGCGAAGGTTATAGGTTCAATGCACACTTGGTGAAACGATAACAAAAAAAATATACAAAGTTATTGTCATTTTCTTGATTTGATCGCATAGACTGTCGTTGGAATCCATTGCATGCACGCATGCATACTCTCTAAAAAAAACACTGATAATGGAGACCGGAATGTCTGAGAAAAACATAGTCGAAATTGCGAAAATAATTTATTCCCCGAGTGGGATTCGAACCTACAACAGTCGCGTTTAACATCAGATGCTGTGGCAAAACGTACGCTACGGATAAAATCTAAATATGGTTTCAGTATTTACTGTATTCTAACATTTTATTCCAATTTCAAGTGACCTACAGTTCGATACTGCCTCGTGATAGATATTCCGGCACGGTAGCGGGCTAATAACGTTACTTTGGCACCCTTTGGCCTTATTTGGCGCTATGACTGGTTTTCTTAATTACTGGAACGACTGGTTTTAGCAAGCAGATTATTTTGAAATAGGGCAATGGTTTCATTTGAGTTAACTTCACGCTGTATCCCCCACACAGAAGGGAAGGCAGAGGGAAACTGGGAACCTAGTGTTAAGAAACTCTGTCCTCCCTGTCCAAAGACATCCACTAATACATTAAGTACGTAGGTAAGAAAAAGAAGACTGCAAAAGACAAATAAAATTTTGAATTAAGCGCTCTTAACAATGAGTACGGATTTTCTCGTTTTTTTAGGAGCAAACTTGACAGGTGTCGTTTTCAATGACTATAGAATGCCCTACTATTCATCTTTTAACTAAAAATGAAAAATGAATCTACTTTAAGACACTCCGTTCTCCTCTTACTGCTTAATATTTTAGGTCATTACGTGCTGGGAGATGGAATTGACGGAACACTGCGCTTTGTCTCGTGCTCAAATTGAGATAATTAAAAAAAATCATTCTCCCAATTGGCATTTGAACTCATAACCGTTTCTTTCAAAGTTAGTAATTTAAATACTTAAACTAAAAAGCAATATAAAAAACGAAAAATTACAACTCCATTAATACAATACGCAGGTAGGAAAAGAAGACTGCAAAAGACAAACAAAAATTTTCAACTAAGCGCACTTAGCAATGAGTTCGGATTTTCCCGCTGTTTAATGAGCAAACTTGACAGGTGTCGTTTCCAATGACTATAGAATGCCCTACTATTCATCTTTCAAATAAAAATGTTACCCAGGGAATCTACTTTAAGACACTCCATTCTCCTCTTGCCGTTTAATATTCAAGACATTGCATGATGATAGATGGAATTGTCTTGTAACCAGAGAGAGATAAATTAAAAAAAATCATTCTCCCAAGTGGCATTTGAACTCATAACCGTTTCTTTCAAAGTTAGTAATTTAACTACTTAAACTAAAAAGCAATATAAGAAGCGAATAATTAGAACTCCATTAATACATTATACAGGTAGGAAAAGAAGATTGCAAAAGACAAACAAAAATTTTCAACTAAGCGCACTTAGCAATGAGTTCGGATTTTCCCGCTGTTTAATGAGCAAACTTGACAGGTGTCGTTTCCAATGACTATAGAATGGATTCTTTGGGAACAGAACTTTGATATGTAGGTCACTTTGTATAAGTTTTAAATGGTTCTTTAGTTTACAGTTCAGTTCAGCAGAGTAACAAGATGCTTGGAGTTGGTCTTGATATTACAAAAGTTATGAGTGAAACTTGAAATCATTTATTTAAAATGAATTAAATTGGCTTCACACTATATTATTGCAGAAAGGATTCGTATCTAGTATTTAAACAACTTTAGACTATTGCGTGGTGAGTGACGGTACTCAACGCTGATCTAAAGATCTTCTCAGCACTGCGAGAAATTGATAATATTTTTCTTTTGTAGAATACCTACATTTGCAATCATTTGTAAGCATTTGTAATCCGCCATTTTGCGGAGGATATTTTAGATGAACAATAATATTGATTATATTTAATTTCATTGTCATTAGAATTGACATAAAAAAAAAAATAGCTTCACGCTGTATCCCGCACACAGCAGGGTAGGCAGAGGGAACCTAGTGTTAAGACACTCCGTTCCCCACTTTCTGCAGAATTCTGGAGGCATTGCGTGTTGAGTGGCAGAACTCAATGCCGCGCTGAATCTCGACACCAGAGCGAAAAAATGGAAATATAAATTTAAGTAAATATTTCATCTCCTCGAGTGGGGATTGAACCCACAACCAGTCAGTTTTGCAGTCACACCTCGTGCCACTGCGCCACGACCGGCCTCTAGAATATAGATAGATATAATAATAGAATTGAAGTTGTGATCCAAATTTCAGTTTAATCGGACACCTCCACCACCTCCACCTCCACTTGGAAGATTTCACTTACACTCTCACCTTAACACGGCAAGTGAGCTAATAGCTTACTATCTAGTAATAATTCAATTTCATTTTTTTTCAAATAGACCTAGCACTTTTAATTAGTCGAATGAACATAAAAACGATATCTTTATCACTTATTTAATACAAAATAATACAAAACTATGCCTAAAATTATAAAATCGAAAACTTTGTTTGATTGACCGCGCCAATCTCAGGAACTACGCGTTTAGATAATCTATATTCCATATTACATCACTTCACTTATCAAATACATCATTATAATCACGTCAATACCACAGATACATAATGAGATACCGATTATGTATCTGTGGTTAGAATTACATCAGATAATTAGAAAGTATTATAACACATAGTTGTTGGCGAGTAGCACGTAAAAGAACTAGTTTAAAAATATATAACTTACATTTATTTAGAAAACGTATAAAAATTTGAACGTAGCGGGACTCGAACCCGCGCCTCCTGGGCGGTTTTCTAAATAAATATTTTTCTTTCCTAAGTGTGGAATAACACTTTAAAAAATGTTTAAAAAGATATAACTTACAGTTCATATCCAATGTGAGGGTAGTTTCAATGGGGTGGGCCCGCAAATGATTAGAGGCTCGACAGGTTAGGGTTGCTCTCACATCAGACCGGGTTAGAGGCCCCACTTTTAGGACACCTCTCACGCCGTTCCCTTGTAGCGTGGTGGCAGTTGTGTCTGTTTCCACTTCGTTACGATACCATTTTATCCATGGACGGGGTCGACCTGAAAAAAATAAATCAGATTAACATTTCTTAATAACTATACTAATATTATGAAGCAGATGTGTTGGTTTGTTTGTTTGGACGCACTAATATCAAGAACCATACTGGTAGGACAGTACGATTTTTTTGATAGGAATGATATTAATGTGATTCCTATTTAATATTTGGTTTGTTAAGTTTTATATTACTTTTTATATATATATATATATATATATATATATATATATATATATATATATATATATATATATATATATATATATATATATATATATATAT
>JAATLQ010037536.1:13442-25307 GCA_013421005.1 Heliconius erato x Heliconius himera | reverse complement strand
TTCAGTATTAAAAAGAAACTTACCTCCTGTTACGTCGCATTTAAGCGTAAATGTGTCACCCTCTACATAGGGACCTACTATAGCCTGTTTCACGTCACCCTTGTCGTCCGTTATAACCATTTTGTTTGGTGGAACTGACACAAAAAAGAATTATTATTAAAAAATATTATTTTCTTAATTTTCAGCTCCACTCTGTATCCCGCACACAGCAGGGTAGGCAGAGGGAATCTAGTGTTAAGACACCCCGTTCCGAACTTTCTGCCGAATTCTGGCGGCATTGCGTGTTGAGTGGCAGACCTTAACGCCACGCTTAGCCCCGACACCAGAGCGAAGAAATGGAAATATAAAGTTAAGTAAATATTTCACCTCCTCGAATGGGGATCGAACCCACAACCAGTCGGTTTTACAGTCACACTTCGTGCCACTGCGCTACGACTGGCCTCAATTCTTAATTTTTTTTAGCTTCAAATTGTATCCCATAAAGTAGGGTAGGCAGAGGAAACTCCATTCCTTTCCATCCAATAGTTTCTTCTGTAAATTTTCTTTCAGAAACTCAAGGGTCTTTAGTAGTAGTCAAGTATCTCGGGGAGGTAACGGGACAGGAGAGAACCTATTATTAATGCACTTCATTCTCCTATTTCAGCCTGAATTCGAAACGTTATTAAATGTTAATTTAATAAACCTTTTCTATTATTTTTAATTTATTTGAATCCAGCAAAATATAAACTAACGAATCATTTATTATTTCTAATTAGTTGAGGTTAGCGTATTTTCAATTAGTTGCCTAGACAGGCAATGACCGGTGCAGTATTTATTGGATTACGTATTATTTTTATGCACAATAGTTGATTTCTATTTTGCATAAAATGCGTCAATGAGATGAGCAGGTGAGAATTGATTAAATCATCATCAAACCATCATCACATACCATTTTTTTTATTCAAATATTATGATGCCGCCATCACGGCTACACGCTATCACGGCATGTGTATATCATATATACTTTAAAAAATCAGGTTCACGCTGTATTCCGCACACAGCAGGGTAGGCAGAAAGCACACAGCAGGGTAGGCAGGGTAGTGTTAAGACACTCTGTTCCCCACTTTCTGCCAAATTCTGGAGGCATTGCGTGTTGAGTGGCAGAACTCAACGACGCGCTTAACCTGTCGAGGTTAAGAGCGAAGAAAATGGAAATATAAATTTAAGTAAACATTTCATCGCCTCGAGTTGGGATGGAACCCACAACCAGTCGGTTTTACAGTCACACTTCGTGCCGCTGCGCCACGACTGGCCTGACATATACTTATATCAGATATTTAGCATAAATTTTACAAAAGTTTACCGTACGCTCCGATATTGAGTATAAATTTTAGTTATAACGGAAAAAAATAAAAAAAATAAATAAATTAGCTTCACGCTGTATCCCGCACAGCAGGGTAGACAATGGAAATCTGGGAACCTGATATTAAGACATTCCATTAAGACACTTCCGTTTCCCACCTTCCATCGAATTCTGGATATCAGCTCTCTGGAATACAGCGTAAAGCTATAACGACAAAAGCTTCACTATCTTAACATTTTTAAAGTGTGTGTTTCACACCAAGACGACAGAAAAAAAATTAACCAATCCAAACTTTTTATATTTTCTAAAAATATTTGTCACAATATTATACTTTCTATTCAACACGAAAAAGTAGTAAAATAACAAAAACATGGTCCCGAATCTGCAATTTAGCTTTCACATTCTATTATTTATATTACAAAATGAGTGTTTTATTCAGAGTTGATACGATCTACAAACGTACATGTGTCGTGAAAAAGATACGTTTATTTGGATAGTTGCCATATTAGTTTGTAAGATATCGACGGAACGTGGATTCAATCAGCCGTTTTAAGTTATTTTAAATTTTATTACCTCTTTCAACTGTTACATATTGATAATCTGTATATATAAAAGGAGAAAAAGGTAACGTGAAATTTAGACAAATGTTTATTTTCATAATCTGGACTAAGACTAAGAAGGGATTTTGAAACATTTTAACTCTAAAGGAATGAAATACGAGTTGAAATTTTATATGATTTTTTTTAAATCGGCACCGATTTTTATAAAATTTGAAATTCAGACTCTTAAAAACATTTCATTGAACACGTGTTACATGGTTTTTTAGAATTCACCTCCTAAGGGTGTAAATAAGGGGTTGAAAGTTTGTATGGAAAAAGCTTTAAATCGCCCCCGATTTTTGTAAAAAATTAAATTCAGACTGTTAAAAATATTTTATTGAACATAGTGTTTCGTCGTATTCTTAGAATTCACCCCTAAGGGTGCAAAAAAGCGGGCGAAGCCGCGCGCGCCCACTAGTTTTATTTATATTTAAAGACCATTGTGGCATAGTGCTAGAATATCTAACAGATGTAGTGTCAGAACTTAGTATCAAAACACTCCACTCCCCACGTTCCACGTGAATTTAAAATGTTATGAGGATGAGCAGCGTAACTGAACGCTGCGCTTTGTTTTATGAGATAGTCTTTATAAGAGCAATTCTAATTGGAGGAATGAGTGATGTTCTTTGTCCCGAAGAGAATCAAACGAAGAAGAAGAAGTCACATGCTTCACCATGATAAATAAAATAAATCAGCTTCACGCTGTATCCCGCACACAGCAGGATAGGCAGAGGGAACCTAGTGTTAAGACACTCCGTTCCCCACTTTCTGCTGAATTCTGGAGGTATTGCGTGTTGAGTGGCAGAGCTCAACGCCGCAACCATGATAGCAATAAATAAATTTAAGGATGAATAATAATATACGATATATTTTACACTCTATACAAGTAAGTACTAATGTATTTTTCGCCTCGTTCACTTAAATTACGATTCCATTTTCTTTCTTCAAAGAATTTTACTTTTTAAATACATTTTTATGTCACGACTCATATAAAATATGGATATTGTAGTATTTTATCACATGCCATCTCCCCAAAGGGCGCTCTTGGGCTCACTTCCATTACAGTAACAAACTATTCTACTCAAGGCTTTCAAAAGACATCAAGAAAATTACTATTGGAAAACTTTCGAATTAGTTTTTTTTTAACAAAAAGTTTTTAGACCTGTAATGGAATGGAATAAGCTTTAGAATTTTTTTTTAGCATATTATATATTATGAAATATTTTGAGATGTACATAATAGCCGTATATTTTATTTATTTTTGGATTTTAATTGAACAAAAAGGACTTATTTACTTTATGTTAATTTAAATTTAGACTAGTTTGCAACTAACAAAAATACTATTGTTCAGGAGATTTCCACAAACATCGATTTTTCGACATTAATTAAAAAAAATAAACGTCGTCGTATGTAAATTATTAACGAAACCATAGTATTCTATTAGAATATTTTAAAAGGGTTTGTATTGGTTGTGAAGAAGATAAAAAAGATTTAACTGATAAGAATAAGAATATTTATAAAATATATGTTTTCGCCTATGTTTGTATTAAAAAAAAATGTGTAAGTAAATATTTTCGTGTAACTAAATAAAGTTATTTAATTAATTATTTATTTGATTCTGGACTCTTCGTTTGATACATTTTCTTGCGTCAATATGTAAAACTTGGCGGTTACCTAACAGACGTATATGCCACCAGGTTCCTTTCCAAAAATAAAATTAACACTCTTATAGCATTTAAATAATTACTTACCTTACTACTACCAAATACGTATTCCAAATAAGTTCTACAGATACATTAACTTAAATATTTAAAGCTTACCTCGTCTAAGCCAGTTCTGGATGCAACTAAAAGTAGCTAGTAAATTCCGTTTTTTTTTCATGTTTTAACTTGGCAAGGGTAATTTTGTAGAATATTCTAACTAAAAGTGTCGTCTGTTAGGTACGAAGTCTAAGAAACCCCTGTTGGCATTCTACCAAAAGAATGGATAGATAAACTGAACTAAGATAAAAACATTTGCGAATTCCTACTTTTTAATTTTTTAAACGAATTATAAATGCCTTAACGTTGAGTATATATTTGTTTTAAATTGAAATAAATTTCAATTATTCTAACTTATATATATTATTTTATTTTTTAAACGTATTTCTTTCTAGTGTTGAGGTTATGTATGACCCAATTGTAAAGCTGAAAAGCAGCTTCTGGCTTTTTTATCTACAAAGCAAGGTAGGCAAAAGGAACCGAGTGTCAAGACGCTCTATTCCTCACTTTTCACTTAATTTTCGAGATATTTATATTGTGTAGCGGAACTTAACGCCACGCTAAAAATAATAAGTCAATGAAACACATAACCAGATACATATTCCAATATCATTCGTCAAAATAAAAACATTTTCATTTCCTCTAGTCTCAAACTAATCACAGCGTTAAATTCCACCACTAAATACGAAACACAAAACAAGCAGAAATCGGAAAACAGAGAGATTTACCACTAAGTTCTATATATACTACTTCACATAAAGCTAGCTTTGTTTAATTCAACCAAGTCATTCTGGTCGTCAGTACCGCACTTTACAGAGCAAGGGCGTTGAGTACTTAATGGAATCCGACTTCAAATGTTTGTTTTACACTCATCGACAATACATTGGTTCAAAGTGGGTTATTTTTTTGGAACATTATCATAGCGTTTAGGTGGTTGTGGGTACGAATCAATTCTATCTTTAGGGAGAAAGTAGGGGAAGTGACAGACAGGTATTTACTCACTTAATTACTTACTTGTTTCCTTTGCTTGTAACATGGAATTGTCCAGTAAATAAGGTAGTTTAGAAAAAAATGGATTGTGGAAGATAAAGAAATAAACTTGAACATGTCGTGAACAACAAACTTATTGAGATCAGTCGTGGCGTAGGGGTTTTAATGTGCGACTGTAAGCGCGATAGGTTTTAGGTTCGGTTCTTAGTAGAGGAAAGGAGACTGGAAGTTTTGGGCCCAGATGTAAGTAATTAAAATATGGTCTAAAAATTGGTATTTTTTTCAATTTTATTATACCAAAAATCAGGTAAATTGACAATCTGGAAGCGGAGATAAATGATAAAAATAGTTTTATATCCTTAATAATCGATTACAGTACTACGAAAATAAAATATTTGTTAATTTTAATTAAGTCTAAGTATTTTAATACACTTATTAGTGCATATAATTATAGTATAGAAAAGAAAATATCAATTAATTACTCAAAAAAACAAAAAGAAATTAATTTGAATCGATTAAAATCGATCATGGTTTACATTATATAAAACTGTGTCTCCAGAAATAGAGAAAAGTAGAGAACGGAAGTATGCAAATGGAAACGGAGTGTCTTAACACTACGTTTCCTCTGCCTAACCTACTATATGTGAGCTGTATCGCACGTAAAGCTAAAAAAAACATACCAACAGTAAAAATATTGCACAATATACGCTCCTTTACAATAAAAATTGATGCATGAAACTCTAAATATAATCTTACTTTACGCTGAGTGCACTAGAGTGATATGCAATAGATCAAAAGTGCTTTTTGGTTCATTTAATATTTTCTATACTGGTACAATATCAAACTATTTTTATATCCGTGCATTTTTCGCTTCATGCGGAAATAAGAACGGTAGGCTTGTACGTTTTGTCTTTGTTTGTAGAGTGGCGTAACTCAACGCTGCACGTTTTAGTTGAATATAATGTAAATGAAATGTAAATGTTACCCAAATGAAAACTATTCAAACATTATCGCAAAAAAGTTATACTTTATACATTTTTATTTTTATTTTACACTGTATCCTGCACAAAGTTGAGTAGGCAGAGGGATCCTGGGAAACTAGTGTTAAGACATTCCGTTTCGATTAAAGATACGTCCATTTTCCACTTTTCGCCAAATTCTAAGGGCATTGCATATTGAGTGGCGGAACTCAACGCCGCGCTTTATGTTTTTTTGCCGCAATTAAAAGAAATGGATCGACTTCGTGCAACTTAGTGGCACATTAAGAATATTTTATATGAGTTGGAGCTAAAAGTTAAACTCATTGTCATTTTGGACAATTTTGGGATCAAGCCTCAGACATAATACTCGTACCTACATATTATAATTCTGCTGCCAAACGTCGATACGTCGATAAATTCTCTCTTAGTACTCCAAACATACCCTACACTCCCTAAAGTCTACCCTACACTTGCTAAAGCCTACTCTACACTCCCTAAACCCTTATTTGCATTATGCTAGTAATTTAGTCGAATAGCGAGGAATTTAGTAACTAAAATATTCTTTAGCGCCCAAAAGCAATGATTTTTGGACTCTGCTTGAGTATAGTATACATAAAAATAAGCGGTGCTTATAAGAAGAACAGCCTACAACCTGATAAATTAAATTATCATAACAGGTATTTTAAAAGAAGTGGATGAAAAAAATTGTGATTAATCAAATTTGGAAGTTATTTCGAAACATCTAATTCACTTATGAACATGCTTAGCCGGTGTAATAGAGAGCATGAACTCTCCCGAAATAAATAAAATATAATTAATGGAATACATTTTTTTTTCAGACACATTATCGAATAATATACATTTGTTATTTTCTTTAACTTAGGAAGGCAGATATTGGCCATTATCTAATTTAGAGGCATCATTAGGGTTCCCTACCCATTAACTATTACTAGGACTCCACTATCCGTCAGGCCATCGGTCCGTCTGTTTGTCACCAGGCTGTATTTCATAAACCGTGATAGTTTTCACAGTAGATGATATATTTATATTGCAGCTAGAACAATCAATATTAAAATCCAGAATAAAATAAACATTAAAAGAAGGCTCCCATACAATTAACATGATTCTTTGCCGTTTTTATAGATAGATAGATAATGGTGCGGAACCCTTCGTGCGTGAGTCCTCATTGCGAGTCGTATTTTACCAGTTTTTAATATCAAGAGAAATAACTTAACGTTGTAATTTGTCTCCCAAGACAAGTGACGTGACACTGAACTCTTCGTATTTAGATGAGACACTGTAGATAAGCAAAGATATAAAAAAAACTTGTTACATCGTCCCAAATCAAACGTCCTGATTTGCTTAAAAGGAAAAACCATTAAGATTTTGGTAAAGTAAGATCTGGGGAGCCATTACGGCGGCTTTCAGAGAAATGTCTCTTCTAAATACTTAATAAGGTACTGCAGATAAATTAAGTGGTTCATTATTTAGTAGCTTTTTGTATAGTTCTAACTTCGTTTTCGATTTTCCAGTCTTCTTAATTTTTGTTTCTTCTCTTAATGAAATTATATAATTGTATTAAATATTCTTTGGATGTTTCTACAGGATTTTCTTTTTATTTTTTTTTTATATATTAAAAAAAATTAACCAATATCAAAGACGCCCTGGATCTGAGAATTTATTCCAAGTGTTATCCTTAAGCTTCACGTCGTGTCCCGCATATTGTGTGTTGAGTGGTAGGACTCTTGTATTATAAGTGGAGAAAGTGAGATGATTAGAATAGAGCTCCACAGCTGGAGCCCTGGAGCCGAAAACCAGCATTCACAGCCAAACTCTGCCCCACTGCACCACAATAGCCACAAAGTTTTTACAAATAAGATATAGATTCGTCTGGAATTCAAATGTAAATGCATCACCACGTGTAAATTGAATCTATGAAATTTGCCTTTACATTTTGTTTGTAACCAACTACGACCTTATAAAGTAAAAATAAATTAAAATTAAATAAGCTTCACGCTGTATCCCGCACACAGCAGGGTAGGCAGAGGGAACCTAGTGTTAAGACACTCTGTTCCCCACTTTCTGCCGAATTTTGGAGGCATTGCGTGTTGAGTGGCAGAACTCAACGCCACGCTTAACCTCGACACCAGAGCGAAGAAATGGAAATATAAATTTAAGTAAATATTTCATCTCCTCGAGTGGGGATCGAACCCACAACCAGTCGGCTTTGCAATCACACCTCGTGCCGCTGCGCCACGACCGGCCTCAACCTCAACCTTATAAAGTATTTCTTTTAATATAATATAATTGACAATGAAAAATAAAACAAAAATATTCCCATCATAAAATGGTAAAGGCAAAACACAGGCGTTCAGTTCCGTGACTCAACACACAATGCCTCGAAATATTTGGCGGAAAGAGGGGAAGTGTCTTAACACTATGTTCCATTTGTCTACCTTGCTATAATACAGTACAGAGTGATACAGCGTGAAGGTGATTAATGATTTATTTTTTAATTTCCATCATAAAATGTTTAATCTTTAGTTATAATAAAAACGACATGAGTGTGAAGCCGCAGAATGTCGAAATAGCCTCTTATATACTTATTATCGCATTACACGCCCGACATTGGATTAATGTCAGGTTTCAGCTTGTCGATGGCTCCGTAGAATGAAACGCAGTTTTTTAACAAAGAGGATTTAGAGGTTGGAGAGAAAATAAACATTTCATGATAATTTTTTACAATTTTTAGCAAACGAATTTAATCTCTATTGCAATAGTAATATAATTTGTTTTGGTGTTTCAGCTGTTTTCCATATATGATGCGTCGTGTATATTTTATTTTGCCACAAATTCGTCCATTTTTAAAATAAATTGGATCCGGATCGAGTCTTTTATAAAATTGTAACATCCACATTTCTAGAATTTTTGCTGAAATCATAATATAAATTTTCGTTGAATTCTGTGAAAATGGTAATACTCGGTGCGGTACATGGGCTTGAAGTTGAACGTTTGCTACTGATAATGTTTATATATATTTTTTGATATATGTATTTAATATAATACTATGTATTTAATATTAATAAACATAAGAATTTGTTTGATTGATCGCACAAATCTCAGAAACTATTGGTTTGAAGTGAAAAAATATATTTGGTCTTAGATAGTCCATTCTTAGATATTACCATTTTATTGGTGAAGGTAGTCAACTGAGCTTCATAAGGACGTATGGTTTTCAATAAGCGCCGGGTCGAGTCCCGCTACGTACAAAATTTTGTAAATTTTCGTTTAATGTTCATAATATTTATTATTATGCAAATTTTATTTACCATCACAAATTCACAATACTCGATTTAAATGGTGAATTTTAAATTATTTTTATTATAACACTTTTAACTTTTATATTATAAATTTAGATAGCTTTTACGCAATTATAATTGATACACAATGCTGACGCAATTACCAGGATTTTATTGATTTTAGGGTTCTGTATCTGAAAAGGTAAACACGGAACCCTTATAGGATGACTTTGTTATCTATTTGTCCGTCTATCAAGACTATGTTTATAGCAATTACGTGGAGTTTCAAAGCTGAAATTAATATTAAATATTCTGGTCTATGATCCCTTGAAACACAGCCCAACATCGACACAATCAAAACATAAGAGCATTAACACTAGGTTCCCATGATTTTTCTAGCACGGTAGATCTGCTATGTGCGGGATACAGCGTGAAGCTAAAAAAAAAACAAAATTAAACACGACTTACCGATAACAGTAAGATTAACTCTTGAGTTTCTAGTTTGTGCTTGTTTGAAGTCTACCCTACATCTATATATTCCTTGGTCGGTCGCTCTCACTCTGTCCACGCCCAGCTCAGCTGGTCTCCTCTCTGGCAGGAAATAGGCTCTCGAAGCAAAAACGCTTTCATCCGACCATCGTTCTGCAACACCGAAGTCCTTTTCCCTCGCGTCCACGCTGTGAAAGAAATATATATTTAAAAATCATGGAAATCTTGGTAGTGGATTTGTTGGTATTTTTATTTGATAAAATTTAGTAACTTCGACATATTTTTTCAGCTTTACTATCCCGCATACAGCAGGTTAGGTCAACACTCCGTTCTCTGCTTTCTGCCCTATTTTTTTAGCATTGCGTGTTGAGTGGCAGAATTCAACGTCATGCTTTATTTTGTTAGCACAGCGATGAAATGAGTATAATTCCTTCCGACGAGAGTGAATTGAACCCACAACCTACCGCGCTTGTGCTCTTGCGCCACGACTGACCACAGCCACAGCATATAAATTCATTTAATATAATAGAACATATTAATATTTTTTTTATTTTGCATTTCTTTGCTCTGTTGTCGAAGTTTAGCGCGGCGTTGAGTTCTGCCACTCAACACGCAATGCCTCCTGAATTCGGCAGAAAGTAGGGAACGAAGTGTCTTAACACTAGGTTCCCTCTGCCTACCCTGCTGTGTGCGGGATACAGCGTGAAGCTGATTTAAAATATTAATATTTACAACAAACATTATTTTTACTTCTAAAACTTAAAACTTTCCCCCCACCTTCCGTCGAATCACAGTATAAACGAAAATATTTTAAATATACACAAAAAAACCATTTCCATTTGCCCGTAGATAGCGTCAGAGAATTCCAAGTGCTGTAATTCACATTTACCAACCAATTTTAAAAACAACCATTCGATTGTAATAAAATCGAATACGAGTAGGTAAATAAAAAAAATCGAGTTGTTGTGTATTCGTGAAAAATTTCGATAAATCTTTTTCTCTCACAAAAGTTTGTATCGACTTTGACGCGCGATAAGCCAATGTTGTTTTTCATGACATGTGCCTATAATCGGATTTTTTTTTGTTTATTGTAAATGTCAGTTAATCCTTGTTCCTTTTGTTTGTTATAGTATATATATTTTAAATTTTAATTTTATGTCTAATTTAATGTATTTGATACATATTATAAAAAGATTAACTAATAGTAACATAAAACAAATTGTTCATAAATAAAATAGCAGGTATCTAATAACATATAGATGGAATTGTAGTTGAGATTAAAAAATGCAAGATATGATTAGATTTATTGAGGTGATGGGTTCCATTCCTATGTGAGGATATATTTTTTTTTTGTTTCATTTCCTCGCTCTGGTAATGAGGCAAAGCGCGGCATTGAGTTCCACCAACATGCAATGTCTCTTGAATTCGGCGGAAAGTAGGGAACGGAAAGTATCCTAATGGGAACGAAGAGTGAGTTAACATTAGGTTCCCAGATTCCGTCTATCTATCCTGCTATGTGAGCTCAACTTTAAATTTTTACTAGCATACACTTAAAACTGTTATTAAAACACAATTTTTAATTTTATATTATATCTTTATTTTAAAACGTGACTCCAAAAAGCATATCTGTGAGAACATTCGCTAAACAACACAACATTTTATATGCTCTCGTAAAACAACATTTCAAAAACTGTTGATAAATTAAATCATAAGAAAACGTCGCGTGCAACACAAGCCGCTGTGAGATATCAAATAACGTACTGAGAAAGTCCTTATTTATGTTGGGGCAAGGGCGTTTGCGCTCACTCTTTGTCTCGACGTGACAGGTAGTTACTAGGTACTTATCTAAGTATACATATATTTTAGATTTTTGACATATGCTATGAGGCTGACGTGACGTGGCGGCAGCACATGGCTGTGAAGGCGATGGTTTCGTGTTTGATTCTCATTTGAGGGACACATTAGAGTTCCGTTCTCTAAAAGGTAAAACGATGACTTATTACTGAGAATATGATGTCTGTTTCTTTATCCATCTCCATCACGAACTGAATATTTAAGGGGGTTCTCATACAGCAAACACGATTTCTGTATATGACTAGTACTTAGACGGTTGTTATGTTAATTATATGATTCAAAACGCTGTGTTGAGTTCCGCCAGTCAACATGCAGTCTTAAAAATTGGGCAAAGGTTGGGCAATGGAGTGCCTTAACGCGATATTCTATACTGCTGTCTATTCTGCTATATATGCAGAAACAGCATAAAACAAAACATATCTATTGGAATGGAATCTAACGTCAAAGCATCAATTTTTCATACTCTCATAATATAATAATAAAAAATAATTGTTTTTTTACTATATTTTATATAATATATTTACTACCAACCTGTATATAGGCGTGCCCAGA
>JAATLQ010037536.1:0-13342 GCA_013421005.1 Heliconius erato x Heliconius himera | reverse complement strand
TAAGAGAACATTTTTTTTAATCTTTATATCGTATTGTCATGGCGCAGGGGCACAAAGTGTGACTGTAAATGCTACTGGTTGTGGGTTCGATCCTCGTTAGAGGAAATGAAATATTTAAAATGTATATTTCCATTTCTATGTTGTCGAGGCAAAGCGCGGCATTGAGTTCCGCCACTCAACACGCAATGCCTCCAGAACTTAGCGGAAAGTGGGGAACGGAGTGTTTAAACACTAGGTTCCCTCACTGCTTACCCTGCTGTGTGCGGGATACAGCGTGAAGCTGATTTGATTTGATTAGATTTTTTGTGTATATCGTGGTCATCGTGGCATAATGGAACAGCATCATGCAAAGGTATGGTTGAAAAGAACAGCAGTTGGGTTTTTTGCTTGCTCTTCTCAGCAGTACTGCCTTCCGAGCAAGTGATAATTTTATGTTCTTTCAAAAGTGGTTACAATAGTCTATTTAAATAAAGAATATTTTGAATGTAAATTTATAGATAGGCTGAGGGAACCTAATGTCAAGACTCTCCGTTGTCTACTTTCTGCCCGAATTCGAGACCTTGCATGTTGATTGACGGAGCTCAACTCCGACGTCAACGTTTTATCCAATATACTCCATACAAATTTTAATATAATCAAGTCAAAGTCAGCTTCACGTTGTATCCCGCACACAGCAGGGTAGGCAGAGGAAACCTAGTGTTAAGACACTCCGTTCCCCACTTTCTGCCGAATTCTGGAGGCATTGCGTGTTGAGTAGCAGAACTCAACGCCGCGCTTAACCTCGACACCAGAGCGAAGAAATGGAAATATAAATTTAAGTAAATATTTCATCTCCTCAAGTGGGGATCGAACCCACAACCAGTCGGTTTTACAGTCACATCTTGTGCCGCTGCGCCACGACTGGCCTCTAATATAACGATACAATATAATTGTTGAAATATATTTTTATCTTAAGAAAATATATGAATTTTAAATTTACTTTTTAGATTAAATTTTATGAACTGTAGAAGAAAAATACAGAAAAGGAAAAAAAAAATCACAAAGTCACGAGATAAGTCTAGCGTCCGCCGGAACTGAAGCGAATCTCACTGTCCGGTTATCGTTATTTTTCGTTTCTTGTTACCTCATTTTTTATGTAAAACTTATCTTAATATTAAAAATAAAAAAAATATTGTACTGGTGCATTTTTTACCCGATCGATAGGGAACCTAGTGTTAAGACTCCATTCCCCACTTTCTGCCGAATTCTGGAGGCATTGCTTATTGAGTGGCAGGACTCAACGCAGCGCTTTGCCTCGACACCAGAGCGAAGAAATGGAAATATAAATTTAAGTAAATATTTCATCTCCTCGAGTGGTGATCGAATCCACAACCAGTCGGTTTACAGTCACACTTTGTGCCCCTGTGCTACGACTTGCCTCATGTAAATATGATGACATTATTATATTTTTTATGGAAAATAGTCGGTTTCATTCGGGGCCGAATAAAAATTGGCAGGACTACTTTGGAAGATTTAATTGGTTGAAGGACTGGTCCCGATTGTCTCTATATTTTTTTATATATACCGCTATATCATGCACGTATCTGGGTAGTCAGAAGAAACCTGGAAACTAGTACAATTTTTTTAACATTTTTAAAGTGTTATTCCACATTTATGAAAAAAAACACTTATTAAACACTTAACCACTTAAGCACTTTAGCTTAGTGGTCAGAGCACCTGGTCGGTTTCCAGGAGGGGCGGGTTCGAGTTCCGCTACGTAAAATTTTAAACGTTTTCTAAATAAGTATAGTGCTAAATTCTTCACTTCCGTTCCCCACAAGTTGTAGTTGCTGTTGGGTGTATTATTTTTATTTTTTTCCTATTTAGCTTGCTTGACAGAGACAATATATTACTTTAACACTCCATTCCTCAATTTGGACCTAACTCTAAGATATTTCGTATTAATAAGCGCAACTTAACACCACACTCCTCCCCGCCACATCAAAATTTCATATATTTTAATATTATGAAATTAACAATAAAATAATATAAAAAATATTTTATTATTAAAAAGCAAGAGAAGCAAATAATCTCAGATGTTTATGCTAGAACATCACTATCTGTTTGCTTATTCGTTGTTCGATTGGAATAAGATAAGAAAATACATTGCAAAGCTGTATCAGATAAAAACCCATTTAATTTATGTAGAGAGATTTCCATAAAAATAAATTGTTTATTTTCTATCAAGACCACTCACCCTGTATAAGATCTGTACAGAAAGGTGTTGGATACATAATAGAAAATGTTAATTTTGTTTTATATCTTTTTGTGTTTTACTTTCAATAAGGATTAATAGTTACGGGTTTTTACTTTCTCTATATACTTTAAGCATTTTATCTTTTATGAGGTAACGTATCTTATCTATACTTCTTAAATTATTTATTTTCTGAATTTCTTATGCGATATTTTCGAGTTTATAAGTAGCACTGTTTAAGTGAATATAGTCAAGTCACGTCTAAAACTATGGAATAGAATAAAATAAAATTAGCTTCACGCTGTATCTATATAGTTATTATTATATGTGTGTATTTTTTTGTGAAATTAAAATGATTTAATCCCTCGAACAAACATTTAACCCACAAAATGTCGCGTTTATAGTTAGTTATCAACACGCAATGTTTCAAAATAGGCAGAAAGTTATGAATAGAGTGACTTAACACTAAATTCTCCTTGCCCATATTACAAAATTATTAAAATTAAAATTAAATAAATTAAATCAGCTTCGCACACAGCAGGGTAGGCAGAGGGAACCTAGTGTTAAGACACTCCGTTCTCCACTTTCTGCCAAAATCTGGAGGCATTGCGTGTTGAGTGGCAGAACTCAACGCCGCGCTTAGCCTCGACATCAGAGCGAAGAAATGGAAATATAAATTATTAAAATATCCCTGAAAATAAACCATATTGACTTTAATTTCAAACAGAAAAAATTGTATATTTTTTCCACATTCCAGCACAGAAAGCAGGTCCACAAATTTTTCGAGACAGCAGTAATAAACCAGCCATTCGAGCGTTCAATTCAACTTGGTCATTTGTACTGAACTAACAGTTTCGACGTCCCCGTTCCTAGCTATCGGTATACGGAACTTGGAAATACTATTAATTTTCAAATGTCCGTTGGTCTAGCCTTCCTATATTTCACGATACTGTCTTCAATAGAGGTCTTAACAGTTACTCAATGTATCAAATTAGTTTAATGGCCTTATAGTAGATATGCTTGAAATGTATGTGGAGAATGTGGGTTGGTTAGTTTTAAGTGGTGGTGGGAGTGTGGTTACTATTGAGAAATTATGCGGTAATAATTAATATTATAAAACTGAAAAAAATGTGTGGTTGAGCGCGCTAATCTCATGAACGAATGGTTCGATTTGGAAAAAGCTAGTAATTGTTATACAGTTTTTTGTTTTGTTCTGTATTGTTTTCACTATTTGACCACCTCATACTCATAATGACAAATGACTATAAATATTAAGAAAAGAGTTGTAAAGACTTCGATCATGTTTACACTGAATAGTTGATCGAAGTGTGAAGAATATAAAAAGCTGGTCAAGAGTGAGTCGGACTCGCCAACCGAGGATTCCGTGCCAATTTCAGGATTATAGGTAAACGTTAATTACAAATATAAAGTTGACAATTATAAGTTTGTATTTCACTTTGTCTCAAATTTCATAAATATAAGTCCACGAGAAGTACTATGTAGGTTTTGATATATTTGGTTTGACAGATTGTCGGTTTGATTCCCACTCGAGGAAAAAAAATATTTGATACTGTCATTTTCTCGCTCTGGCAACGAGGTTAAGCGCGGCGTTGAGGTTCGCCACCCAACACGCAATACCTCCGGAGTTCGGCAGAAAGTGAGAAAGAGACTATCTCAACTTGAGTTCCCACGCTATATGACGCACATATCAGGGTAGGTTAAAACTACCCTGATATGTGCGTCATACAGCGTTAAACACACAAAACCTATAATTTCGGACGCTAAAAAAGAATATTAATATACAGTTAAACAGTAAGCTTGTTATATTTATCCAATGAGTATTCCAGGCAAAGTTGCATCTGTGCCAATTCTGACAAAACGTCTGAGAGTACTTACCGGCTTTTGGCTCGGTGGTGAATTTTTAGTTTCCACGCTGGAGGAGTTTTTAGTAATGGATTGAAGGTTCTTACCGATTGTTGCGAGTGAATCGAGTGATTTAAGTTTTTTTTTTGTTGAATAATCGATTTAGTTCTTGTGTGAATTCTGGTATATTTTTTGTTAAAATTTGAATTTAAAGTCAAATTATACACTGAACAATCGGTTCGATATATTGTAACTGACTCCCCGCTCTACTCAATAAAATATTTAAATAAAATTATTTAAATAACTTAACTTAACTTAGCTTCACGCTTTATCCCTTGCGGGGTAGTCAGAGAGAACGGAGTGCCAAACGCTACGGTATATATTATATTTAAATAATAATTTTAATATTTTAGTATGGCTCGTGATACGTCTAATATAGTTAGAACACTTTCGTAGTGACCGTAAATAATCCAAGATCTTTTATATATATACTACATACACCAGTACAAGGACATAAAATAGCATCACATCGGTTGTGACTATATTAGTTAATAGCAAAACATAGGGTCAATGAACTCTAACAGTCGTATAAATCGTAAATAATTAATATTTGGTTAATGTTTAACATCTTTCTGAAATTTAATTAAATATATCCACCGTTGTGAATGAAATTTCGAAATGTTTTTTTTATTATGTTGAATTTGATGCAATAAAAAATATATTGACAGATTATCTTTATTGTAGGACATTAAATAGACTCATATTATATAATATTTATAAATTGTAAATACGTATTTTGATATAATAGTATTACATCATATTATAAATGATATTATTATATTTATATTTCCTTTTATAGTAATATATTAAATATTTATAAGTAATTATAATTTACCAAACCTATTTAACTCTCATTTCACAATTCACATACACGCAACTAACAAAGATGGCGGCAGGCAGTCCGCGTACATTAATATAATTGTAATTTTACATACCTCATAAAACATCTTCATGTATTTATTTCCATTTACTAAATAAATAATATTTATCTCTGGATATTGGAGGCATTAAATGCATTAATATCACTCTTCTTTGTTTTAATTATAATTTATTAAAAACTTACCGACGAAGTATTCCAAAACAAACAATCGTAAATAATGAAAGCACTTATAACTTATCTTAGTGGCCTCGAATACTTATATCACACTTGAAGACATAACCTCACATGCTTTTTAAACATTAAATATAACTAAATATATATTAATTAATAAATGAAAACTTCTCTAAACATTTTTAACGTCCATTTTTCCTCAGACGCGTCCGCCATCTTCCCTCTGTTTCTTTCCTTTCCTTGACTTTGACAGTAGCTTATTCAGCCAACATTTACAATAATTAAAATATTAATTATGTTATTATTTATTTTAAATTATAATACACAACGATTAAATATAATTATTAAATTATTTTTAACAATTATATTTTATATCTGCGCGTTTTACCTACGGTATATTACGTCACTTTAATATTACTTGTGAACGAAACGCGTAATTAAAGAACTAAACTATTATTAATAAGATCGTATTTATCGTAAGCTATAAATTAAATAATGTTATAAATTATATTTATAATATATTTTTAAATATTAATATTTTTTTGAATTAATTATATTATTTACGTACACATTTTAATTTTGATTCGATCACATTTTAATTTTGGATCGTTACAATATGTATTATAAAACTCCTAGCGATTTTAAGGATGGTATTATTGAAAACTTTTTATATTATAATTACTATTGTGGTAACTCGTGGCGCAGGGACACAAACGTGCGGATATACACGCGACAAGTTGCAGGTTCGATTTCTAGGCGTGGCGCCCAGTATCGCTACTCAATGCAACACGCAATGCTTCAAGAATTCGGCAGAAAGTTGGAAATGGAAGCGTCTTAATGGATAACGGAGTGTCTTAACACTAGCTATTATAGATATTTTATATTGAACCCAATATAAAATATATATATAATATCTGATTTTCCACCAATTTAGAAACATCGAGTGTCTAGATACTTGGAAATTTAAATAAATGATCTATTATCAATTTTTGATATTTATTAATTTGAGTCCCGACAGTTTGCGCCAGAAAGGGCGCAGCGGCACTAGGTGTGAATGTAAAACCGACTGGTTGTGGGTTCGATCCCCACTCGAGGAGATGAAATATTTACTTCAATTTATATTTCCATTTCTTCGCTCTGGTGTCGAGGTTAAGCGCGGCGTTGGGTTCTGCCACTCAACACGCAATGCCTCCAGAATTCGGCAGAAAGTGGGGAACGGTGTGTCTTAACACTAAGTTCCCTCTGCCTACCCTGCTGTGTGCGGGATACAGCGTAAAGCTGATTTTCTGATTATTATTATCAATTTTTAACCTATTAAGATAATGGTTTAGCATCCATTTATTTTTTTTTATATTTTTAAGATTACGGTTTACCATCATATATTTAAATCATATTTACCCCAAGCAACCCTTAGTCTAGGTCTAGATTGAAAAAATCCAGGACTTTTATATCCAACCTAGAAAATATACTAGAAATATATATTTCCCACACAGTGCTACGATATTTGTAATCGTACATTGTATAATTTTACCATATCGGCCGCGCGCAATAGCGGCGCTGTCACCGTGGAATAGTGTCACTTTACTAAATTATACAGGAAGATTGATGAGATGCCTTATTTTGAACACCCTTTATGTGCTGTGATACAAGCTTGTATGTTAGTACTTGTGTTAGACTATGCATATTTATTTTATATTAATTTTTCAATTGAACACTACACAACACACACAACGCGATGGCTGAATTCTAAAATGTAAGAATTGTGGTATCAATATTCAGTATTTAAGTTAGGCATAAATTATCTAGTGTCAAGATCTTTAATTTTCGCTTAAAACCAGCATATTAAGAGGCGGAACTTAACGTTTTATCAGTGCACGTAAATAAGAATAATTCATTTTTCCTTTCTTGCTCTAGTAGCATAGCAAAGCACAGCGTTAAATTCCGCCACTTAAAACGCAATACTCAGAGAATTCAGCAAAATTGGAGAACGGAGTGTCTTAACACTTAATTCCCTTTGCCTACCCTGCTACATGTGGGAAACAATGTGAAGTTAAAAAAGTCCCAAATATAATTCAGCATTATTTTATAATCGGGACGTAGAATCTTATAGAAACGTGATGACCTTGTTGATCCTAAGGGAAATACTGCCCGTCGCGTTCTAAGATATGATACGAGTAATGCCATAATATATGAAAGAGAAATCAGAATAAAGTATATTATTATGACATATTATATTATATTGTAGAGCATTTTTTGTGACAGAATATAAATGAAATATAGTATATAAAATATATATTTTTTAATTCTGTTCCATCGCTAGCAACCCGCTGGTGGGCCACTTGTGGTGCAGCGGCACCAATGTGTGACTGTAAACGCAACTAGTTGTGGGTTCGATCCTCACTGGACAAAATGAAATATTTGTTTAAATTTATAATTTAATTTTTTTCGCTCTGGGGTCGGAGCAAATCACGGCGTTAAGTTCCGCCACTCAACGCGCAATACCACCGCAATTCGGCGGAAAGTGGGGAACGGAGTGTCTTAATACAAGGTTCCCTTTGCCTACAAAATGTATTTTGCCTCAATATTTATTTACTAATCTGAATTTTTGAATTGCTTATATTCTTATAGTACTGTCAGCAATTGAATAATTTATATTGATATAACTTTATTTTCGAGGCCGGTCGTGGCGCAGCGGCACGAGGTGTGACTGCAAAACCGACTGGTTGTGGGTTCGAATCCCAATCGAGGAGATGAAATATTTACTTAAATTTATATTTCCATTTCTTCGCTCTGGTGTCGAGGTTAAGCACGGCGTTGAGTTCTGCCACTCAACACGCAATGCCTCCAGAACTCGGCAGAAAGTGGGGAACGGAGTGTCTTAACACTAGGTTCCCTCTGCCTACCCTGCTGTGTGCGGGATACAGCGTGAAGCTAATTTTTTTTTTTTTTTTTTGATATAACTTTATTATGAGTCCGTCGTGGCGCAGTGGCACAAGCTTGTAAGTCTAAACCAGATTGGTTGTAGTTTCGATTCTCATTCTGTGTTCTGGAGTCGAAAACAAGCGCGGCGTTGAGTTCCGCCACTCGACACGCAATGCCTCCAGAATTCGGCGGAAAATGGGAAACGGAGTGGCTTAACACTAGGTTCCCTCTGCCTACTTTACTACGTGCGGGATATAGCGTTGACAAAAAAAAATGAATCAAGTTAAGGCTTTCAAAAGTACGCATATACGAATATGACATGACCTAGCAGTCCTTAGGGAAATCTTAGTCGTAAAGTGAGAGAAGTGATGATACAATACGTACACAAAATGTAGATTAAATGTTCTTGGTTATATTAATCTTATATATTATTCATTTCAAAGATTTGATTGAAGATTGAGGCCATCGGGGCGCAGTGGCAAAAAAGTTTCACTGTAACGCAGTAGTTGTGGGTTCAATCTCCATTCATTTAATTTCTTCGTTCTCAGTCGGTCACCAAGCTAAAATTCTGGTCTCGAGTTCCGCCACTCAACACGCAATGCTTTGAAAAATATGGCTTCTGGGGAACGGAGTGTCTTAACACTAGATTCCCTCTGCCTATCCTGCTACATGCGGGATACAGCGTGAAGCTGCATATATTTATTTATATATATAATACACAGACTACTTTTAGTTCTACCTTAAAGACATTTATTAGAAATAGGTTAAGGAACGTGAGCTCTAGCCAAAAGTTAATGGTGTGGAGTTGTGCAGATTGTTTATTGTAGGTAAAGTTTTTGGTCTCAGTTATATGTTCTATATTAAATCTAATAAATTGCTAATTCTCTTGGCATAGTTGCACATCTGATAGTAAACACGATGATTGCGGGTTCTATTGCCGCTCGGGGGTATGAGTTATTTTCATTCAACACTCTGATTAAAAGATTCCAGAACAAGATATTTCTTCTTTACACTTCTATGCGTGAGAAGGGGTGATGATGCTTTTTTTTATCATAAACTTCATAATTAAGAATATTTCTTATAATTCAAAATGAGTCTAAATTGATTTTTCTCCACTTTTTACCTGAATTGGATATATTGTGAGTAAATAAAATTATTTCGACCAAACAAAATTATTTTAATTTGAATATTTCACGTAATATTTAAAATCAAATAATTTAATTCGGTCGGAGGCCAGTCGTGGCGCAGTGGCACAAAGTGTGACTGTAAAATCGACTGGTTGTGGGTTCGATCCCCACTCGAGGAGATGAAATATTTACTTAAATTTATATTTCCATTTCTTCGCTCTGGTGTCGAAGCAAAGCGTGGCGTTGACGTCTGCCACTCAACACGCAATTCCTCCAAAATTCAGCAGAAAGTGGGGAACGGAGTGTCTTAACACTAGGTTCCCTGTGCCTACCCTGCTGTGTGCGGGATACAGCGTGAAGCTGTATTATTATTTGGTCGCATTTTGAGCGATGATCGAAGCTACAACAAATTCAAGCACATGCCTACCTGCTGCTAAAATATTTTATTTAGTTTTTTTAGCTTGATCCTGTATAACGTGGTAGGCACAGGGACCCTTCTATTAAAAAACTCCGTTCCCCACACACCTTTGAATTTTGAGACATTCGTATTGAGTATTCGTACATTTGAATTCTTTTACAATATTTTCAATACCTAAATCAAATGAACCTTTATTAAACGATTTTCATTTAACAAAACATATTAAATATTAAATTGTACCTTCATCCAACAAAATTTACTCAGAGACGACTACCACAAACATAATTAACCGCTTAAATATCTCAATAATTATTTACATAGGCAACAAAAGCTTTCAATATTCAAATAATAAAGTTAATACTTCATTGAAGCTGTCGTGGGGTAAACGTGTGACTGTAAACGCGACGGTCGTGGGATCGATCCGCACTAAGGGGAATATTTTTTTTTGCGATTTCTTCGCTCTGGAAACAAGGCAAAGTGCAGCGTTGAGATCCGTCACATGACACAAATTAAAAGCTTAAAGAAAGCGGAGACCGAGCATCTTATCACAACTTTTCTTTATGTTTATTAATATAAGAAAATATATCTCTAAGATAATGGGAAACACTTTTCTTTTTCTAAAAGTAAACAGAACTTATATCGAAAACAAAATATATAATTTATCACAAGCGGCCTTCGGTTTGGTGCATTTTTAAGGTACTCATGACTCGGTATATTCTGGACCTTTCCAATTTAGTGAGCGCCCTCGGCTATGGTGTTTTAGTCGTAAAAGTGACCCCCACGAACCTTTTAAATTGGCTTTTTATTCAGATGTTTGTAATAAAAATGTTATATCTTACAAGATATGATTAATTGAAACAGAATATGTTTTTTAGTAAGAAACAAATGGATATAGTATAAACATTTTCTTGTAAAGTAGAGATTATTAGTTTGATGCCGCCACTCAGCACGCAATGCCCCCAGAATTCGGTGGAAAGTGGGGAACGGAGTGTGTTAACTCTAGGTTCCCTCTGCCTACCTGCTGAGTGCGGAATACAGCGTGAAGCTAATTTATTTATTTATTTTATGTGTATGGCTTCGATTATCACTCCCCCCGCTAAAGTACGGCGTTGAGTTTCACCTCTTAAACAGGTATTTCTGGAACAAAGGACGGAACGTGGCGACCACATAGGCGTGTTGACTAAAGAATACAACACCGCGCTTTGCCTCGTTACCAGAGCTAGGAAAATTAAGATTTTAAATATTTGATGTCCTGGAGTGGAAATCAAACCCTCAACCTATTGCGCTTACAGTAAGTAGCACGCTTGTACAAAATAGACGTCTTCAATGTAAGTTTGTTAAACGCGTAACTTATAGCACAGATAGCTGAGTTATGTATCCACAATATATATATATATATATATATATATATATATATATATATATATATATATATATATATATATATATATATATATATTTGGTAGGTTTAATTCACGGCGTGGAACATAACAGGGCCCTCAAAAAAAATTTTTTTTTACAATTTATAATATTCCGAAAATTCGGAAAAAAATATATAATAATAATCTTCTAGATAGCCATGTTTAATTGAAATTTCATTAAGTAATTTAATTAATAGATACCGATAAAATAAAACTTTATCGTTTAGAGTCGCGACCCACATAGCTCTCTTGCTGTAAGGATTACATATAAAAAGTGTGTCGCTATTTGAATTAAATTAAAATAATTCAATAGAAGCCAGTGCAGCTTTCTCATGCTTATTGGGACAGACCCTTTAATGCGTCTGTGCTTCAAGGGATTGTTGATATTGATATTTGATATAAAGATCAGTTTGGAACTTCCACAAACTCCTGAGAGAAAGGTAACCAACAGACAAAACAGATCAAAATACTTTATGTATTTTTAACATTTTTAAAGTGTTAATCCACACTTACGTATGGCTCAGTGGTCAGAGCGCCTGGTCGGTTTCCAGGACGCGCGGGCTCGAGTCCCGCTACGTTCAAATTTTTATATGTCTTCTAAATAAGTATTATAGGTTACAATAAAGTAATCCTTTAAGGGTCCCGTATTTATCTCTTAACGTACGAAACCCTGTAACCACATTGTAAGTAATAGATAAAGATAAATCCCATTTTCAAGGTTGTAAAATCTAGGTTAATAAGCCCGACCGTATTTACAAGTTGAAAAAAAAAAGTTACTTTGTTTAAATTTTACATTCAAACAAAAAAAAATACTGGAAACACAATAACAAGCTAACACAATTCACGTTTTCAGCGAACGAGACCAAAGAATGGGTATGTTGAAGGTTCTTTTTTTTTTAATGTCACTCGTTTTTTATATGAAGTTTGTGGTAGAGATGAGTAAGTAGTGGTTTTTATGCTTATTTTCTTTTTTTTTTTTAGTAGTATACCGCATTTACCAGGGTAATCTAGAGGGAACCTTTCTAGGTTCCCTCTAGATTACTCCCTCTAGGTTTCTACCTAGTGTTATGACAATTCGTTGTTCATCAAGACATTTCGGTTTACCATTTTAAGTTGAATTCCTTAGGTGTTGAGTGGTGGAACTCAACTCCTCGCTTTATTTTCATTTCCATGCAGATGAGGAATTGAAAAAATTATATTTATCATTTTCCCGAGTAGGAATCGAATTCACAACTATCGCGTTTAGAATCGTACGCCTGTGCCTCTGCGCCATGACAGCCTCTTTTATTTTAAGTTCAATCTATTCAGAGCAATAAATTAATTTAATTTCCGATTCTGGTAAGTTGCGTTGAGCTCCGCCACTCAGTGAAAAATGGAGAAAGACTAAGGCTTTGCGTATTGGCTATATGGCAGATAAAACAAAAAAAATAGATATTAACAACTCTGGTTGTGGGTTTGAATTCTCTCCAAGGGATATGAAAGAGTCTATATCTATTAAACCATTTTTTTTTTATTATAGGACTTATCAGAGCTCGATTAGTCTTTCCCATACAATTCTAAAGAATATTTCGTTCTATTAGACAACGTAATGTTCATGTTAAGGATATTGAGACTTTATTAATATTAGTGTTATCTATACTAATCTATAGGTATTATAAAATCGAAGCGTTCGTTTGGTTGACCGCGTTAATCTAGAGAACTGCTGGTTGGAATAAAAATATATTTTTGTATTGGTTTTTGTAGTCCTTTCATCGAACGAAAAGATGAGAATGGTTATAATATGGCATTTTATTAAGTTAATCAATTCGACGTAGTAGCTCTCTGAGGGTATCGTGACACGTGGTAGCATAATGAAAAAGACATAAAAAAGACATCAATAAAATTATTTAATATCTAATAATAATGAACGGAAAAAAAATCGAACTCACGACCTTTGAACTGCACAAATATGTTGTGTCAAATGTCAATCACATCGCATATTTGATATCAAATATTTAAAAAAATACGCTTAAGAACCCTAAAACTAGAATTTAATTAAAATTTTCACACAACATCAGCTCGTACTCGTGCGCCCATAACTTTCCCGGGGAATTACCGTTGGAAATTTTTACACATTCTAATTAAAACTGAATTAGATTTAATGAAAGGAGGGAAATGGAGGAACAAACGCCGGCCAATTAGCGTAAGTACGTTTATATGTATCAAATTGCAGTAATTTTGTTACGAAAATTTCCAGTTTCAACGAAC